>VXBC01004441.1:315910-396151 GCA_013399945.1 Ploceus nigricollis
CAATTTGATGTTTTGAAAAAAAAATTCATTAACTTTAAAGAAATAAAGAATTATTATTAATTAGAAAATTAGATTTAAGATTAATTAAATAGGGGTGGTTGAAAAAACAATATACAGAGCAAAAATGTTGTTGGATTGACAGTTTTGGCAATGGCATTCCAAGATTTTTCCGTTGTTTTGAATTTGGTGAAGGTTTTTTTGCACTGACAAGGTATTTTTGCAGGTTTGACGAACAGCCCAGATGTTTTGCATCACAGATCAGGGGAGTTGGAAAATGGAGATGATTTTCAGCTTTGCTGGTTTGAGGTTTTTCGGCTGTTGATGATTCTGGGATGAAATTCAGTGTTTTAGAGTTTGATAATTATCTGATATCACATTTGGTGGTTTTCTAAGGTTTTTTAATAGTGGTTGGACTTTCTTGAGTTGTTCTCTGTTTCAGGTTTCAGCAGTTTTCTGTTTCAGGATTGAGAAGAACTTTCAAAGATGTCAAAGATCTACATTTTTCGGTTGATGGACTTTCTCCTGAGACTCATCTGCTTGGACTTTGAAATATGAGCATTCTTTTCATTGTCGTTTGGGTTTTTATATTTTAAGTTTTGCTTTAGAGATTTGCTGGATTGTTGTTTTTGGTTTTTATATTTTAAGTTTTGTTTTAGCGATTCTTTTCATTGATATTTTGAGTTTTTATATTTTAAGCTTTGTTTTAAAGATTCTTTTCATTGTTGTTTGAGTTTTTATATTGTAAGTTTTGTTTTAGAGATTCCTTTTATTGTTTTGGGTTTTGTATTGTCAGTTTTGTTTTAGAGATTTGATAGAAATGGATTTTTACAGGTGAAGAATTTTCCTTGATCATTCCACATCAGCACCTGATTTGGGGTTCTGATTGACAAGTGGCAAATTGCTAAAGGAACCTGTCGAGATATGTTTGTTCTCTCTTCTGCAAGGGCCCTGCAGAAGGATTGCAACTGCAGCTTTTTTTTTGAANTTTTCCCTGCAACAGTAAGGTATTCCACAAATATCCAAGAGTGTCACTGGAACCTGCTTACAGATTGCAGAGAGACACCCAGTTTGGCCAGATACAGCATCCACCTGCAGAAAATGACACTTTTCTGCAGAGAAACACACACCTTCCCATGCTCACCTCTGTTTTGATTTTTCTATGAGAATTCTTGCTCAGGTGTGAGTAGTCTTTTGCAGGAGCTCCTGAGACAGATGGAGGCAGACGAGTAATGATCACAAGCCGAATACGCATCGCTGTTTTTAGCTCTGGCAGGAGCTTCACCACAAATCCACTGCCACGCTGCTGCTTATGCAGTGAGCTGGACAAAGCCCTGACTGTAGCTGATCAGCATACACTCAGGCCATGAGACTATCACAGATGCTCAGAAGGTGAGGAAGTGTGACCATTGCTGTGGGTGAACAGATATAGTGGGATAGAAGCCTGGTGGAGTGTAAGTTTCTCTGTAGCCTTTCTGGGTCATTATTTTTGTGGCCTGTGGGTTTGTGGCATCCCTCAGCACTAGAAAAAGCGTGAATGTGAGCAGGTCCTTCTAGAGCTGTTTTATGGGCTGGTGGTGAGAGTGCAACAGAGCATTGCAGTGTTTTTTGAACATTGCAGTGTTATTTGAAGGGCAGACCTTCAAATATTCTTGAATACTTGTGAAATATATTCTTCTCAAATACTTGTGTAATATATCAGCTGGCTTTTTGACTCTGCTAAAGCTGTGCAAAAAGATTTTTACATGTGTGTAACATTTACTCCAATCCTAAATCTCACAGTGGTGATATCATGTCTCCTTCTGGAATCCTACACCTGAAGTAAGCCATAAAATGGTGGCAATATTGAGTGTTTTTTAATAATCTTATGAGTAACATGATGACCCCACACAATTTAGAAATAATCCTCAAGAAGGTGGTGTTGGGAGTCAGGGGGCACTATTATATTGATTTCTAATAACTTGGGAATTCATTTTGTAAAACAAGAAGAAATGGTAAAACAAAAGGCAAGGACCACAGGTTGCAGCTTGGAAGACTCAGTCTGGATAGAAGGAAAATCACTGTTCGAAAAATGCCCTGCTTTGAGCCAGGTCACCAGGCAAGCCATAGACTCTGCATCAGGGGGTGTTTTCACACACAGCTAGGTAAACCTGGTGTGGCTTGGGCTTTTGACAGTCTAGAATTTATGTTCAAAGGTCCAACTAGATGAGCTCCAGTGGTCTCTTACAAGTCCTAGAAACTCTTGTTATTTTGAAAAGGCCATGCAAAATGGTACCATTAATTCACTTAATCTGAAATATTATTAATTAATTTACTGTTAATCTGCGGTTCATCTTTGCTGACAGTTAACAGAAAACACATAATACTGAACATCCCCAAAACTTTGGACTCAGTGCCTGTTGCTATAAAAGGTCTATGAGGAATCTGCAACACATATTTTATTGCAAATGCAGTCTTGTTCTTATCAGTCCATGTTTCTAGATTCCTCAAAACATTCGGCTGCATATGGCCCATCTTTTTTCTTTATACACCTGTAATTTATTGAACAATCTGAGGAAGCATTCAGAAAAGAGATGGAAAGCACCATGTCACCTTTCCCTCTGAACAGCTTTGAATTACTTTCCTGTAATCATTACTGCAGATTAATGCCATCAAAGAGCAGTTCTGCAGGAGATAAAATGAACAGCCTCTGATAAATTTATCATTATAGCAAATCACACCAAGTAGGATTTCTTTCCTCAGCTTGAAGAATGTACAAATGATTTTTTTTTCCTTTAAATTTTAAAGGTTTCCCTAGCAGACAAGGGCAACCTGAAAGTCAGTGTGAAAGTCCTGAAGGCATGCTATTCTGGCCATGCTGGGGAAAGCACAATGAAATATATCTGCTTAAAATTTGTAGTACTACACTGTATCATTGTGTTGAAAAGGAACTCATATAAGTTTAACCTTCTTTAATGAAAAGTTTATTGCCTAAATGATGATACATTTGGGAGCAGAGGCCACTAGGGAATTATGTATGATTTCTCAGTTTTATTTTCCTTTATCCTAAGTCATCATCACTTGCATTAAGTAGGATTTAGCAGGCTTCCTGGTTGCACTGTGAAAAAAACCAGAGACAGAGTCAGGGTCACCAGGTTTCTCCACAGAGTAAAATCTGCTGCGCATGCTTCTCTTGTCTTTTATCTCCCACCCGTTCCTTTAGCCATTAAACATTAACAACTATTGAGTGACTCAGAAGAAGGGCAGGAGGCACTTCTGGAAGAAGTTCAAGTACTCTGTTGATGAGAGCAGTACTAGCACCTGAACAGCACAGAAGATATGCTAAGCTGCATACTAAGTCATATTCCTCATTCTGCACAGAAAGAGGAAAAAGAATATCAATGCTAAATAAAGGAGGAGGAGTGATCATTTGGGCTGAGATAAAAGCACAATGCAGTCAATGGGATTGCACTATTAAACAGCAGGGATCTAACATGTAGTACTGTAAAAACAAAACGGAGTTATAGGACTGAAATCTGAATTGAAAAAGAGCACCAGAAATAATGTTTGTGCCTGCTTTTTGCAGTCTCAGTTATATGATGTGTTTGTTTGTGACTGTGGAGAAGTTGACCTGAACCCCAAGCAGCCTTCTGCAGCTCAGGCTCCAGCTTTCCCACAGACAGCTACAGAAACACACACCAGCTTCCCTTGCCACCATCTCCCTGTGTTCCAGGGAGATGGAACTCTTCTTCTTTTCCTGATATGATAGATATGCACAGAGCACACAGTAAAGCCATCTATATGGCTGCTAAGTGATAAAATTATTATTACAACATATGTACATTGCTTTATGGTATATCAGTGTATACTATCCTTAAAAAGGCAGTAAAATTACAACATGTAACACCCTATCATAGAATCATTGTTCTGCATTTTCATTCCAGGCTTCATTTTTCAGTTAAGTATAACTCAGAATAATTCTCTTTAGATCTGACATTGATTCAATTTCATCCCTTTCTTTGACATAATTGAATTGGATAATTCTGTCAAAAATCTCCTAGCCATTTTTGATCTATCCTCAAACATAGTTAATCAAAGCATGCTTCATTGGTTTAAGAGAAATAACCCAATAATTTCAAATTTTGTGATTAGACTGCTCAAATTCCTGTCCTATTTGGTAGGTATATTGTCTTCAAAGAGTTTATGTAGTTTTTACATATTAGAAGACAGCTGAGTTGCAAGGAGCTGAGGGAGGAAAATATTCTGCGTGCCCTCTTTTTGCTACAGTTCTTGTACCTTCAGGAGAGGCCCTGGGAAGAAATGGGCCTGGAGAAGGGATCTTGGGGTATTAGAAGACTAAGTTCTAAATCCTGGCTTTAGCATCAACTCAGTATACAGCTGAGAACAAATTATTTTACCCCTTGGACTTCATTCCCCCTCTGTAAAATGTGGTTAATGGTATTTACAACCCTTGCCTGACTCTTTCACAGGAATCATGGGGATGTTAATGAAAAAATATACAGCAAGACACCATACTGTGAACAACTAAGACATTGTAGTAGCGACATCAGAATATACCTGAAAAGAAGCACACCAGTTTCCACAACAGAGTATGTCTTTGCAAAGATTGCATTTTCTTATTAACTCCAGTTCTATTGATGGACACTCTGAAAGCATGAGAGTAAATAGGTGAAAGCAGATAGGGAGTTTTCAGCTCCAAGACTAATTCCAGCTTGTCTCTCTTCCTCAAATCAGAATTTTAGTTTAGATGATCACAGAAAAGTCTGAAACTTAAACTTCTTTCCACCTTTCTTGTGTTTCTGTGCTGCTCGACAATGTGAGGCAAATAAATCTGACAGAGTAAAAAGGGTTTTTCAGTTACTGTGTTTGATTAAATTAATTTTCAGTTTATCTTTGCTTAGTTAATATCTTGACATATTAATATCCTTATCTCATGAAAGATGGCCCAAATGGGGGTGGGCTTAGAAAGTCAAGGAGTTTCAACTTTGCTTGTTCCTAGTCTCCTTAAAGAAGAGAAATGTATGTTTTGAAAGTATGTGTACTCAAAGATTTGCCATTTTTTTTTTTTTAATACAAGAAACAAAACTGTGATATCTTTATTCCTAGCTTACTCTATCCTTGCAGGTACTTCAGCAGTTATACCAAGTCTCGGTGTTGTTGCGGGCTTCTGCTCTGTTTTCATGTCTCTCTGTTTTTTCTGGATTTGATTTTCCTTTCTGTCTGTGCTCTTGAAGTTTTTCTCCTTCCTTTGAACTAGTCCTTGACACTGACACTTGTCATGGTTTAGGAGCAGCACTCCCTACTTTAGTGCCCCCACACACAAACTCATTTCCCCTCCCCCTTCTGGCAGGAGATACAAAAGGCAGAAATTACAAACTGAGATTAAAACAATTTACTGGAAACAGCAAAGCAATAATGAAATGAGCAGTAACAGCAACAGTGCTAAGAACAACAGTGTCTAGAAGAGATGATGTTTTACAGGCAGAATGCTCACGGAGCTGAACCTCAGCCTGTGACCCCCGTGGCATGACCCCAGAGACAAGGAACCAAATGGCACTCGGACCCCCATGCCCATGTTTTTCTTCCCCATGGCAATCCATGCCTACTTCCTTCTCAGAAGTGAGAGCCCCTCACTTCTGCCTCCCAGCCATGATGAGTGTGTCATAGAACAGCAACCCAGGCATGCCCACATGGCTTCAGACTCCACCCCACCATGGCTGCTGAGAAAAAAACTGAGAAAGAAACTTCGGCTGAAGACCAGAACAACACTGAAACCCAAAAGGGTTTTTGGTGGACTGTTACTCAAGCAGTTCAGGAAGTTCTGGGAGGGGTGTTTGACAGCGGAAGAGTTTTCAGTGTTGAAGTCCAGTGACCCAGGGAACAAATCTCGGTCCAGTTGGTGTCATGAAATTTTTAAAGGGAATTTATCTTGCTCATGGACACTTTTCTCTCACAATATAATGTCTCACAAGGAATCAGGATACAGCTGCTCTCTGTGCCATGCCCTGATCTGCTGTAGTATTTTCAAGTCCTACTTCTTTTATTAATGCTTTTTCCCTCATTATTTTCATTATATAGAAAATTAAATGAAGGCAAGCAAAACTAAAATTTAACCATATTTTCCTGTTAAGGGGTGTATATAGTGGACATACAGAGGTGAGTATGAAACAGCTTTTGGGACAGGTCACTGTATAAAGAGAATTTGCTCAGAGAACTGTATCAACATTTTGTTCAGTATGAGGCACAGCTCCAGGTGAGCCTGGTTCATATTTTTTTGGTTATACCAGGCTTTTTAACAGGTCAGAAAAATCTCAGGAGTTTCATCTACAATGAAACACCATCCCCTTCATGAGTACACAGTGAGCTATTTATGACATATCACAGTTTGAGGGTTAATAATGCAAATAGCAGAAGGAAAAAGATGGGAGGAAACTTTCTGTATGTTGCTTCGTACAAGAGACAATGGTCTGATGTAAGTGAAGTATTAAGAATGGAGTACTGAGTTCCTTATAATGCTTTTACAGAAGTTTTTGTGGTACTGGAATGAAATGATCCTGAATGATCTATATATTATAGGGCTTCCTGAGGAAGTTAATGATTCACAGAGCACTGGAAGTTTCTCTGTTGTGGGATGTTTAAGCATCTGCTTCTAAATGTCAGGACAGGCCAGCTGTCATATGTCCTTAGAATATAGATATGCATTAGTCATTGCAAGAAGCTGCCATTTCAAGTGTGGGAGCAACTAGTTTCAGGATTGATTTGTGAGGAGTCTTTCCCATTCTCATACAAGTTTTTAGCTACTGTTGTAATGGTGGGCTTTGTTCAAAAAAGCATAAGGTGAGAATGTATTTTCTTGGAGGTTCAATATGAATTATAAAGAAAGAGTGCAATTGTTCTTCATCCACCCACAGGTTACCAACAAACTGTCTCAAAATCAGGTCGAGTCTCAGATGAGTTTGTGGTCATTTGTCATGCATGTTTGTACAGAGTATTAGCTTCATGTCCCATTTTCAGAGTTGTTTTTCTTCTCTCTGTCTCAGAAATAGAAATACTTCTATTTTCTGTTCTTAAGGAAGAATGTAGAAGGAAGATTTGGTTATTTTCCCACTGAATTGCATTCCACAGATGGGAGGGGAAAACAAAAAGGGACACAGAGAAATACCTTTTCAGTTGAAGCAGTGAAATTTGCCTTTTGGTTACATGGCTCTAAACAATTTCTGACCACATGTCCCTTCAGATGTGAGTGGCTGTTCAGAGGGTAGCAGTACAAGGGCAGCTGGAGGGGAAGGAGAACTTCCAGATCCTCCTTTGCTGCTGGAAGTCACTGACTTGGATGGCATTTCGCTGCCTTCATCTGGGAACCAGCATGTGTTTCACAGTGCTCCTGATCTCATTGGTGTGCATGTTAGTTCTTTCATGTTTCTTTGCATTTTATTCTCTTCGGCTTTTTTTTTTTTTCTGTCAAGTTTGGCCTTTAAGCTTGTTTAAATATGAAACTGAATGCTAGCAAAATCTGTGCTCTGCTCCCAGATGACTCTTTTTCTGTGGCCTTACAACAAACAACTGTCTTCACACCATTAACGTCCCCTCCTGTTATGGTGTTGTGCAGGCACCTGGGACCACAGTGATGGAGCCTGTGTCTATCCCACTGCCCAGCCAGGAAGCACCAGGGGCAGCCCCAGCCCCAAGCACCAGGATCCTCCCTGGAATTTAGGTGGTCCAGGATGTGAGGCCATGGGTGGGTCTGGCTCAGTGAGGCCCATGGCTGAGCAGGGCTGTGGGGAGCTCAAGGCTGGCCATGGTGTGACATTGTTGGGAGGGGGAGAGATAGAGTCCCGGACCAAGGGCAGGTGGGGAGAAGCTGTGAGTGCTGGTGAGGCATGTGAGTGCCCTGGCACCACTGAAAAAGATGCAGCAATAGTGTAAAAAGGGCTTGCACAAACTGACTGGGCTGTGACTGTGTTTATGGTCCTACAGCTAGAACAAAATGGTTCCAGTGATAGAAATTCTGACAGGAGTCTTGGGGTTTGATCTAGTAGATCCAGAAGCTGTGCCTGGCCAGGGAAGAGGAGGAAAAGTTGTTTAGGGTGATTCCTCAGACCCTGTTCCCCTGTCACCCGCTGCTGCCCATCCCAGTCCGTGTGCACAATTAGCATTATGTCTGGCCCCACTCAGGGGCTAGGGAACGGGCTAGGGGGGTTCTGCCTGCTCTCCTGAAGGTAAATCTGTTCTTTGCTCCCAGATTCTTGTGTGTGAATTGCAAGCACTTCTTGCCCAATTAGAACAAATATTTTTCCAGTGAGCCACAAAGTTGCTTCTCCAATGTTTAGTTTCTTTTTGCAGGAGTGCTGTAGTCACAGGGCAGCTTACTATGAACAGTAAGTGCTGCCATGGATAATGTTGTGAGGGGCACTCATGGATAGGGCTAAAAATATTCAATTTACTACTAACCCAAAATAGACCTTGTACCAGTAAGCATGCCCGTATGGAAATTACTTGTATCCAAAACCTGATTTGCCTCCAGTTATTATGACTCAGACCTCCAAGACAGAAGCAGAAGTATCTAATTATCAGTTTTTAATTATGAATAACAAATAGGCACTGTGGCTGCTTTAAGAACAAATCACAGCTTAAATTTTTCTTCACAATGCACTTGTAAAAAAGGAAAAAAATAGACAATGAATGTATTCTAAACTGATTATGCATTATTGGGAAGCAAAAAACATGCTTACTTCATGTCAATAGTGTTTTCACAATGAAAGATATGAATGGTGATCCACCTGGTGGATTTTCCATGGGCCTGTACCACTGAAGGGACTAGGACTCTTCATTCACTATAAAGTTAAGCACAGGTGAAAGCTTTTGAAGGCTTGGAAAGAACTAATATACTCGAGCACTGCATCAAAATACATGAAAAAGACACAACATGGTAGTTATTGGGGTGATGTGGTCTAGTGAGCTGGAGGGAAGGGAAAAAAAAACCTAATTCAAGGAGGATTGATTTATTACTATTTTGCCTTTCTGCAGTTTGACACCTTGCTGTTTTCCTCAATTTTTTCCCTCTTTCTTGTTATTCTTTTTTCTTTTTCCCCTTCAGTGTATGCAATATGAAGCTTTTCACACCTCAGCAGAGGTATTGAGGAGCTGGATTACTGTTTTGCTCATGGTCGAGGATCCTTGGTGTGGGATCCAGTCAGCACAAAATGGTTGTGGGGCCACAACAGCTGTTGAGCAACACCAGGACATATTTTAGGGAGCCACCATCAGCACTGGGACACAGGTTCGTGTCAAAGGGGCCCAGGTTGTTCTCCCTAATCTCTGACATGGACCAGTATCAGATGTTCCAGAATGGATTAACAAGGTCTCTATGATGAATGGACAGCTTACCTATGGGGAGTCAAACAAAACCTATGGAGACTAATGTTGTGACCTTGATAGTTTATAATGCTCCTGTTCAGTTAAACTTTTTTAAGTGTTGATGTTTTTCTATTTCTGCAAAGGTCTAGGAATCAGGCATGAGGAGGTTTCCTGCCTGAGTCTGAACTGTGCCTCAAGCCACTGCTTTTAAATGTTATCAAGCACCCTCCTGTTCTTATAACACAGTTTTTTCTTTTCATTTTTCTACTGAAAAATATATTCAGGCCGTATTTCATAGGCTGAAAATGTTCTTTATTATTTAAGGTTTTTTTCCTACAATTTTGATTGCTGATAATGTCTCCACAAATCATGGAAGATTGCACTATTTGGGAGAAATAATGCACAAATATTCAGCAGCAATTGTATAAATATTTTTTCCTTTGAAATAACCTGAATCTATCAGACAAAGAGCATAATACAGATGCAACATGCCTTTGATATTGGATAGCTGAACCCCTCTGAAGATGCTTGTATGGATATGTATGAAGGATAATGAGTTTATTTAGTATCAGGATCTTCTGTAAAATACTGGAAAGAAGGCACATACAACTGACCTTGTCTTTTACTGGTAGACTACAAACATTTTATTTTTATTAGCTTGTTAGGACACCAGGACTCAGCTAAATGGTTTTATAGTTAAACGGAGAAAGTTTAGTATATTGATATCCCACTTATCCACACTAAATTAATGGCCTGGAGACTGTGAAAGCTTTATGATAGATCTGGGCTGTACAGTCCAATTTAAAGCTCCCTTTTCTTCAATCTTTGGTGTGGGTGCCTTGGCTTTCAAAGTGACTGAGGAGTCTGAAGTACTCAGAACACATAAACTCCTGAGTGAGGACGATTTATTGTGGTTAGGTAACATATGGCTATGCTGAAATGTGTGATCCTGAAGAACATGGGAAGAGAAGAGTGGTATTAAAAAAAATTTCCCTATGAGATGTGCAAGTACACAGTCCTGCAGCCACTGAGAAAAGCTGTACCAGCAGTTCCATGAAAATTCACTTTTCCAGCCCACATTAATCTTGGATTTGTTTCTTCATATTATGTAACCAGGAAAGTATATCAGTGTGAGTTTTGTTTTGCTTTGTTTTGTTTTTTTTAAATATGTGTCCCTTAAATGAGAGCTGAAACATTTAGAGGTGAGATCCTTTGGAATTAATGGGGGAGACTTATAAAAATTAAATGTTAGGAAAACGGAACTGCCTTCACACAGTTTTAATATTCTTGTCTTCCATCATCATTTTCCTATAGCACTGTTAGTGTCCAAACAAATTTTCATTCTCTAGAGGAATTCAGCAGGGTGGCTACCACCATGCACCACTGTACTGTCTCTGGACCAGCCAGCTCCAGATCCTTTTTGTGAACAAGACAGGTTAACTGCAGATGGTATCATCCCTGTAGCCAAAGTCACAACATTAATTGATAAAATAACTCATTGTTCTACAGAGCAGAATAATATGTTCCTAAGTTTGGAGCCAGTTCCACCAGTCATGATTTCATCACATTCATTTTAAGACAATTTAAATTGGGGGTGATCTGTGCCCCCAGTGCAAAATATTATTACATCTCATTTTAACTTGGTAACTTTAGGGAAAACTGCAATGGAAAACCTAACCTGCTAAATTAAAGGAATGAAGCTATCTGTGTTGTCTGAATGTGACATCACAAAAAAGAATATGAATCTGCTCCAAATGTAAATTTCTTTGCTGAGTTTATTTTTCTTATCAGTCTTGAAAATTTCTGGTTAGCCCGTGATTTTGTGTCTGCTAAGACAGATGTATATAGCAGAAGATTTAGAAAATAAGAACTAGATTCTCTGCCTGGAACCTCTGTTGGATAAGTTCTGGATGAGAGGTCCGATGTCTGCATGGAGCAGGTGTGTTTTCATATGATTACATTCTTTTCCTTTTTCCAATGAGGACGTAGAAACAGACATTTTTCAATCAGTTTTTTGTGAGAATTTGTTTTCCTGTTCTGTTAATGAAGTATTACAGATATGGGCCACCTTAAAAGGAATGTTTCCTTTTTGGTGTGTTTCCTGAGAGTCAGATAACTCTCTATATATTGCTGTGTACTTTTCAGTAACTTGTCCCTTATTTCTCCATAATGAGATCCATGAACCATCTCACCTTCTTTGGGATGTTGTTTCCTCTTAAAAAGTTCAGCTCTTTCCATTGTAAAAATTTAAGCTACAGGCTACTTAGACACATGTCTGTGTTCATGTACACATACAGACACAGAGCTCTTCATCTGTAGTGCAAACTCATTGAACGAATGAGGTTCTAATAGAAAAAAAAAGTTCCTGCTTTGCATCATGGTAGGTAAAGTGTAATTATCATGTATATAACCACTTAAGATAAGTTCAGATGCTTTTAAAATGGAGTTTTGATTTTTGCAGTAATTTGCATGGAATACAGTTTGGTTTTTTTGAAAGGCCTTTTATTTCAATAGGAATGCAAATCCTATTTTATCCTATCCTAATTTTAACAAATTTAGACATTGTGTGTGATTGCTATTTTGACATTACAGAATATATATAAAAGTAAAGAACGCAAATTTGAAAATTATAGCCCACACTTGCATTAAATTAAAATCTCTTTCAATAAGATAGTATTGTGTATTAACTCATCATGTTTTTACACAGAGTTAAACACAGTATTTTACAGTTCAGCTCGCTGAAAAATTTAAGAAGATATAATAAAATTAAATCTTTCTTCTGGGTTTCAAAATGTTTTCCATAGGTTTTGTGACCAGATAATGGTTAACTTAGTGTTTTTTTCTATTAGCATTCTTCTCTACATAAATTGCACATTTTAAATGAGATTTCAAAAAGCATAATTCCAGGAAAGATCCTGGAGTAAAAATTAATATTTTAAATAATTAATATTTTTCCATTAAAATTAGACATGTTGACTATATAGCTTAGCATTAGAGGAAAATGCTACCCTTTTGAAGTGGAATTTGAATGCTACCCTTTAGATGGAAGAAATTTCAGCATGTCCTCAGTTATACATTTTGTGACCTAGTTTTTAAACTTTGATTTATTTAATTACAGAGGTCCTATACAAGCACAATAGGATTTCAAAATTTGCATGGTCTGAATGTTCTTGTTAATCTTGCCTGATGAGTTATTCAGATATGCCTTCTAAATTGCTTGTCAATCCTCTTGGGTCCATCCTGCATCCCTTCTGCTTCACGGGATGAAGATGGTATGAGATGGTTTAGGTATGCAGACTGTTTGGTTATACAGACTATTACCCTTTCCTTACTTGTTTCTTTTTGTTTGTGACTTCCTTACTTTGTGCTAAACACTGCTCACTCGATTGTCTTTTCTTTTCATTATGGAAATGATATTTGTACACCCTGCAGCATTTGAAATGCAAAATTTGAAATGATGCATAAAATCAACTGGATTTTGAACACTGCACTACATTTATCAAACTAATTTTTTTGTCTTCAAGATTATATTGGATCTTTGGCATTCATATTAGTAAAAAGCAGCCATCTAAGAATTGTATCTCTTAGGACACTCTTCAAAACATTTGAATTCATAATCCAGACTTACAACAGAAAAAGAGTAAAACCA
Organism: Ploceus nigricollis; assembly: GCA_013399945.1. NCBI lineage: Eukaryota > Metazoa > Chordata > Aves > Passeriformes > Ploceidae > Ploceus > Ploceus nigricollis. The sequence goes on from VXBC01004441.1 coordinate 328,914, forward strand.
CATAAGACTGGCTCATTGAATCACTTCAAAATATCACACAGTCTCTCCATGGGGATTCTTTGAGAAAAAAACCCAGAAAGTTATTAAAAATCTTATTTTCAAAACTGTTTAAATTTGAGGCCATGATAGAGTCACTCTGCTTCATTGAAATGCACAGGTAAGCTCAAAAAACCTAGAGCATTCTGGTCAGCTTTTAAAAGAAAGTTCAATCTGAACTAGGCTCATAAAACTGGAATAATTTGGTCTCAATTATACATGAGTTTGTCTGTGACAATGTACATTCTAGAATATCTAGCAGCTTACTGTGCAGCCAATACAGTGAACTGTGCATCATACTGAGGGAACCAGGCTTTTGATAGCACCTGGGGATTGGGCTTTGTGTTTTTATAAAAGTATTATCCAGCTATTAATACACATGGAGTCAGCATAGTGCCTTACATAAAGTGAATTGTCACAGCTTATAAAAGATGGAAAAATCCAGTTTGGCAGCCAAGAATTACATGGCTGCTTCAGAAACATATGTCCATGCTAGCCTCGGAAACTCAGTATGACTTATCTTGAGACAGGACATGAAATTTAAACCTCTGTTATCTTAAAAAGCTGTGTATGTATAAATGAATTTGTAAAATTTAACTGATAAAAATTGCTGTCATGTAAACAACTGGGCCCACAAGAATTCCTATCAGTTGTCGGAGGCTATTCAAAGCTGAAGAAACCAAAGGGAATTCTCATGGGACTGCATCCAGAAGTGAAGGACTGTCATTTATATGGATCCTGAAAAGAGTGGAGATCATTTTCCTTCCCAGGCAGAATATAGGGAAACTGCAGACAAAGAGCTGTATGGTCTCCAATGGGAAGTACCACAATGTTTGCTCTGCTCTTATACCCAGGCCACTGATGCTGGTGCGTGCTGGAGATGAGCTGATGAGCTGCTGGGGACCCACCAAGCTCAACCCACCTTCTCTAGTGATCCTCAAACAGCTCCACAATGCAGGCAGGAGCACTTGGAGGCTGGAGCTGTCATTGCTGCAGAGCTCCTACGCAGGAAGCAGCTGGGTTATGTACCCAGCACTGAAGCGTGAGCCGTAAACATCAGGCTATTGTTAGTCCATATCTGAGGGGCCATTGGGACCGCAGGCCCGACCGCGCTGCCTGGTTGGCCCTGTTTGTTATGCTCATTGTCATTCACAGCTATTGTCAGTACAAGATAAATTCTTCTTGCAACAGTGCCCATCATGACAGATTTTGTGGCAGACTTCAGTGCTTTCTTTCCCGGTGCCTTAAAACATTCAGAGTGAGTCTTCATTCATCTTTATGGCAAATGATGAATCCAGCAATTTTATGTCGAAACTTTGCTGCCTTTCTCTTTAAACTTTCAGAAATTGTGCATAAGTGTTTTAAATGTGTCAAAAGTGAGGCAAATTCAGACTGTAAAATAGTCCTGTCCTTGCACCATCCCAATATATTAAGATTCTGCAGCTGGATCTGGTGAATCTTGGGCTGGGCAATTAACTCAGACCAGAGAAATGAACAGACTGACCTAAAGATTTATGTAGACATCCTCTAACCAGCTTTTTTACCTCTTGTTAGTGACAGTCAACCGTAATATTGCCAGGCTTTAGAGAAAAAGCCTGAGAAATTCAATGAAACAAAGTATTTTATAGTTGTAGTTTCAATCTTCTGCTTATATCTAAAAAGAGAATGGCTGAATAATTTTGGGATAGGACAAAATAGCAGTATGCTCCTATAGGAGAAGCTCTTCTTCAGCAGCCCTAAGGAATGAACAACACCCTATTATCTTCTTTTTCTTGCTCAACAGTTACAACACAATCCATATAATTCAATATTTCCTTGCTGGAAGTCTATTACAAAACAAGTAAATATATATTTCCTTGACCTTGGATTAGCTATGTCCCCTTGCTGCCTTTGCATTTATATCTAACAACACACATTTAAACTTGTGCTTTGCAAATGAGTGATGACTGTGGTAGATCCAGGCTGCACTGCGTTAAGTCTCACTGCACTTAAGTCTCAGCCAACAGCTACCAAATACCACAGTACTAATCCCTAAGAGGCTGTGATTCAATAGAGAAGTATTTAATGAAAAAAGAAGGCTTTGAGGTACTTGTTTTTTATTCTACTAAGTTAGTTATGAGCTCAGAACAAAAGAATATATTTCCTTTTTAATCATGTTTTAACTGTTCAGTATTTATGACTGATTGCCTGTAACCATAGCAATCACTGGACAATTTGATGGCATTTAAAAAAAGAGTAACTTTTATCTGCATACAACTGTATCTGAAAACCACAGCTATCCAGAGAAAAGGGTTCAACATATTTATTTTAACTTTTATGGATTTTATTCTTATTTTCTGACATATTTTAAAATTGGTAGGTATATTGATATTATGGCCTCAGACAATTCTTCACTGATGCCCAGGTAACTGAACCCCTGTGTGCATTATTTTGTTTATTGTATTGTTAACACTGTTTTTGTCTGTCCTTCTCTATTATGCCAAATTACCATAATATATGTGTACATCTGATATCTACTCCATATGAAGCTTGGATCCGGATTCTGATGATGTGAACTCTCCCCAAGGATGTTACTTCTTATAATAAAAACTAAATGAGTTATAAACTAGAAATTATCATGACTCTCCTGTTATACCCCTAACAAATACCACCCAGGGCTTCAGGAAAATGCTTGAGAAATCAGGCCATATTTCTGGCTTTCTCATTTTATATCTTGCTGACAAATTCTGTCCCAGTGTGTCTGCACCTCATTGTCCATTTTTCTTCACTTCAGGGCATCCCATGTGCTGTATATGTTTGAATGAATCCAAGAATGAAATGAAGGAGGGAATACAAAAGAGTGCAAATCATATTTTCAGATGACACAAAGCAGGAAGGGATAGCAAATTCATGGGAGAATGAGAATAAAATGCAGTTTAGTCATCATAAATTGGAGAAATGGCCTGAAATTAATTCAACTGTATTAATTAAGGATACGGGCAAAGTGGCTCACATAGGAAATAACAATCAGAACAAAAAAGAAAGCAACATCAAAAAAAACCTGACAATAACAAAAGAGAGGTTAAATACAAAAAGGAAATCTTTATGTTTAAAGTAAGGAAAAAAAATGTAGGCTAAATCCTGGAATCAGTTTCTTCCGATTTCATCCAGATAGTACAAGAAAAAATCAAGCAAGAGAGATTTCTGAGTGAAGTTGTGGACTCCCTAATATTGTCTAATACTGTTTAAATTTGAAAGCTGTTCTGGTTTTCACTCAGAATTTTTCTTGGTAAGATGCCTGAGTACTTGCATAATGAAAAACTTCAGAGTAAACTAAAAATATGCATGAGTCCTTTCCATTCTTCTCCCTTTTTGAATACTTTCAATAAACCCTTTTACATTGGAAGCCACATAATTAAATAGGAGCTAACTAACCCAAAATGTCTGCCCTTCATCCCAAAAGACATTTTATGACTAGGGAACACAAAGCCTAATTCTGTACAGTGTCAGCATATTACAAGTAGCATTCTTCTTTCATCAGTCACAGCCACACAGGACTCCCTGTCAGTCCTGCCTTATAGTCCTTTCTCACTGGAATTATATCTATGCATTAATTGCATTGGAGGTCCCAATTAAGCTTTCTTTTACTACAAATACTAACTGGAGTGATATAAATAGAGAGTGCTCTATACAGACTAAAAAATGGTCATTAGGGAAATAAAATGCGTTGTAGGAGCAGATTTTGCCTCAGGGGAGAGCCAGACAGAAGGGTAATAAGGGATTTAGCTTTTCATTGCCACTTCCCTGTGCACTACGGGTCACAAAGTGGAATAAGAGCTGTGTAAATGCTGAACCTCACACACACTCTTCTTTTTTTCTCTCATCATTTCACGTTATGGTTGATTCCCTCCCTCAGTTTCTTCTGGGGCTTTGACCACTTTAAAAGCTATAAACAACAGGAATGGGGGTAAACCCAGTCCTCAAGTGCCTGTCTCTCATGATCTCTTTGGAAAACTGAACAAGAAATTCTCATAATAAAATATTAAAGTTCTAAGAAATTCATTAAGGGAGGCGGTTCCTTTAATTATTTATTAGATTGCCTCAAATATACAGCCAGGTTGATATGGCAGAAGTCCTTTGGCCAAATCTAGCTGAAGAAGGCTGGAAGACATAATATAATGCCATTTTATAGCACTAATTATTTTTTTGCATGTTATCATATAAGTTAGCATAAGTTTGCAGTCACTTCTTGTGTGAGAGCAGACCACCTATTGCTCTAAGGCCAAGATGACCAGTTGTGGCATTTGAACATATTCCAGCAAAAACATCCTTACACATTCTGTCATAAATTTTTAAGGAGCCCCCAAAGCAGGAGCAGCACCCTTTCACTGTCTGATTGCACTATGGGTGAGCCCTTCAGAAAAGGTTTTCCTCAAGTGGGTACCAAGTTGTGATACTGGAAAAGAAGCCAGACATCTCTGAAGTTTAGGTGCATTTTATATTGACATTTTCTTTCTCAAGTTTAGAGGGAAGTGCCTCTGACTATTCAAGATCTTCTGCTACAGCTAAGCCACATGCCTTTAACATATTGACTAAGTACCTTTGAGAGCATCCAGTTCACACTCAAGGAATGTGTTGGTGAGTACACTTAGCCTGAAAGGTGCTATATAAGACAAAGCTAGCTTCCTTCCTTCCTTTTCCCAGTCTCTCCCTTGACATGTGTAAGATTCCCAGGAAAGAATACAATTTTTGAAGAGTAATGATTCAAACCTGAACTTTCTATGTCTATGCACAAGAATTCTTCAGGGGAGACCCTCAGGAAAGTGGTGGTGTTAAATGAAACTGAAGAGTGCTTAGCATTTAGGAAATATTGCTGCAAACATACCCAAAGAGTGTGAATAAATAATGGTATTATGCTACTGAAGGTGGAATTCTACCCAATCATCTTGACAAGGAAACAAGAGGCAAAGGAGGGGAACTGATTCATTAGGTTGCATCCACAGTTCCTACAGTCCAGCATAACAAAACTTTTGGCTCTGTGTTGGCATTATTTGCAAACAGAAGGTCCTACTGGCAGAAAATATGGCATTTGCTGTATTTGGTGAAATTCCTCTCTTATCTAATCTTCATTTAGCTTTTTATGCCCTGTTGAAACTGGCCTACCACCTTGTTAGTGGATATTGTTCCTCCCTTAACAGATGGGAGTGACTATAGCATGCTACTGAACAACTCTGTATCTATTTTAATTATAGTAGCTGAATCATTTCTGTGCAGGGCATTTAAGAGGAGAAAACACCACTATTACTCTGGCAAGAGAGGAAAAATTAGCCACACATCTAGAGGTGGGGAAAGAAATGAAAGAGTTTTCTTCAAAAGGAATTTACATCCAAAGGCAATTAACTGGGTTTACTTTCTTCTCCAGGACAAAACCATCAGTCTTTTCTGCAACCTACCCAAAGTTCAGCTGAATGGCTAAGAAACATGCATATATATGATGCACTAATTAGCATAATTGGTCATGAAATATCATTTGACACTTCTTCCTAAGCAGAAAAATTTTGTTTCATGAGCTATCTTCTCTACTTTCTGTAGTAAGGTGTCTAAGGGTGCATGATGCTCATCCTTTATTGTGCTCTCAAGAAGAAAGGTGGGGGGGGGCAAGGAATGAAGGAACGACTTTAAAAAATGAAGATGTTTAAAGTACTCCTTGTACTGAAATGACTTTGTTTACTTTGCCTTTTTCCCAGTATAGATTTGTATTACATGTCCCGATTTGGGTTTGTTGTTTGTTGGTTTGGGTTTTTTGTTTTAAATATCCCTTACTATGCTTGTCTTGCTTATTTCATTCTCTTTTCAAGTCTTCCTGGTGACACCTTGCTATATATTCTTTCCTTGGAAATGCATGTTTTCCTTATGTTTTAAAGCATGTGTAGTACTAAAAGAAACCAAATTACATTCAGCCTGGAGGCTGAAAGGATAAATGGGAAGAATTTCCTTGGGAATGAGGTAGAAGAGGAAGACAGGCTGAAAAATAAGTGAAATAAAGAATAAATTATATTTAGGCAAAGCTACATGACTTTCTATTTGGCTGGTGGGAGGATTTATGAATGGACCAATCAGAGTTTGAAAACCAAGCTTTAAAGCCAACTACAAAAGTTACTACATTTTTCCCCCCTTTGGAAACATCCCCCAGAAAAGAAAATATTTTTCATGTTCTCCTTTACGTTTCCTTAAGGAAAGTTTGATTTGCTTAGGGAGAAAAACTACAGCTTTAGAGCTAAATTTTAGATCTCGGCAGACTATCAAGCCATCCTCTGTATGAAATCTGCCCTGAGAAGGACAAACCTGTGATGCAAAATCCGTCTCTGCTCCTCTCCCCTCCCAAAAGCAATAGTAATTCACTAATGAGCAGTGCTCATAGTCAGCTGGGATATTGCCCTTGTAGCCTCACAACTGGATGCTCCTGGGTGCTGGAGGTGGAGGGCTTTTGTCTTTCATTCCCCAGGGAACAGCATGAGGGAGCAGCCCTGCCAATGCCTGCCTCCGTGGCAAAGATGCTCACTTGTTGTGCCAGCAACACAGGAGCATGTCCAATGTTTGGCAGAGGTTCTCCTCCTGCCCTCTTCCTCATTTTCAGTCCCACTTTCCCAGTCGGAATCTAGACTTCACTAAGAGAGACAAAGATAACAGAGAAAGTTCTAAAGGTAAGCAAAGTAAGGCAAAGTACAGGTTTAGCAAATGACTCTAATAAAAAGTACAGCTTCCACTAAATACCAGAAGGAAAGCAAGAGCATCCTTAAGTGTGCTGCTGTTGGAAGACATAAAAGCAATTTAGTGGAACAAATCAACTCCCAGCAGCTACTTACCCACCTGTAAAGGCAATAACTGAATCGGCAGCACCAGAAGGATTGCCTTTATTGTTAGAGGAATACAGCATCTCTTGTTATGGAGCACACAGACAATAGGAATACATTACAACGAAATACTTAGGACAAGCATGAGAGGAAAGCAAGTATTCAGTTACCTCCAAAAATACTTCAGCCATTTCTAGCCAGGTAACTATTAAAAATACCTCTGTGGAAGTAAATATCATAAAGTTATTATCAAAGTAACCAAGTGATGGCTTTATGGACATAATACCTGAATGTGGAGGTATGTTTGTAGAACTGTGCAATTATTGAAAATGGCAAACAACATTTAGAAGGCAATGTCTTTATTCTCTGCTGGAATAGTATGCAATGCAAACTAAAACACTGAAAGAGGTACAGCAGACGGGGCTAGTACTTAGGCTGCTGAAGTCTCAGTTACATAATTAAAATGAAGCAGCTTCTGTAGGATTTAGTTACATTTTTTCATCCCATAAACTGTTTCCACTAGGATTTCATTGATGTAACATATTTAATACCAGGTCACAGAATAAAGGTGAAAGGTTCCAGGAAAGTTTGTAAAAATCAGACCGTTTATTTGCGCTATGAACAAACTATTTTTGCTTTGTTGAAAGTATTGTGGACCAGATTTGCTTTCCCAGAATTCTAACACTTCTTGTTTTAACACTTCAAAGTTGTTGTGCAGCTAAGCTTCAATGAGGATGTACATGTGCCGTGTTTGGAAAGCTCTGTGCTAGAAATGAGAGTGAGAGGCATGCATAAATTTGTTAACCTCTTAATCTGCATCAGTTTACAGCAAAGGATACCATAAGATGTGCCAAGTGTTCCTGAAGGTTATAATACCTGCCAGGTACAGTTGTATTCTTATATTTATCACTCCATCTGCTGATCTCTACATCAATTTTTACCCGCAGGCTAAAAGGGGATCTTGCACATTGTCATGCTATTTAGATATCTTCCACAGGAAAGCCTGAGCTGGGCTTTTTAATCATACTGAAGTCTGTTCCTTTCGGCATTAAAAATGTGTAAATACATGCTAGGATAAATATGAGTTCCAGAAAAGCACAGTTCAATTGTCTGTTTAAGAAAATAAGTAGCCTTAGTCTGGGAAAGATGAGCTTTGGGGCATCTACAAGATGAGGTAGGAATTTTCTGGCTATGCCTTTTTTCCTGAAGATGTATAATACTAGTTGATGTCAAAAGATTATTTCACTTCATTTTTTGCCTAACAAGAAGAAATTGATATATCTAATATTTTCTAGATGAAAATAATCAGCTTGAATTGAAATGTCTTTATTTTAAGCTAACATGAAAATGAAAACTCAATCTATAAAGACTTTTGCCTCTAACTGATTTTCTGGGACTTGGCTTTATCTTGATGTTGGAGGGAGACAGCTTTCTAAATCTGTCTTATTCTTTCCTGTCTTCTTCCCTCCTCCAGTGGAAAACCAATTTTTCATTCAGCTATGATTACCATATTCTGTTCTTAATTAGGTGTGACATGATGAAGAGTTTATCAAATGTTACGTTCTTAAACTGCAATGGAAGAAGAGTAGGTGAAGATCATACAGATCTATACAGCTGTCTGTAACTGTCTCTCTAACTACCTATCTCCGTTTGGAACTTGGTGCATGAGAATAGTATTTCACGGAGAGCTTCACATTAAGAAATTAAAACAGAAATTCGATGTTATTTTGAAAGTAGGAGATCTTTAGGGTGAAACCCCAAAGGCAAGTAGTTAGTAATTTACGCTTTTTTATTTCCCTCCCTTATACTAACCCATTTCTATTATTCAGTATGCTTCACTACTTTATTCTGAAGGTACGAAAAATAGGAAGGTATTAATCTCTCTGCTACAACTGCCAACCTAACTACCAGCTACGGTTCCCCATTGGTTTCTCTCCTCTCTAGTCATGCTTTCAGCACTTCAGGTGCAGTTTTCCTAGCTTTGTCCCAATTTCCAAAGCTATATTCCCATATTCTTCCCACAGCTCACCCCTGTTAGAGACCTGAGACTCCAGGCTCTGCCAGCATGGGCAGAAATAATACAGTGGGGCTAGCCACATACAACTAGGGGGCTCCAGCTGTCACCAGGTCCTGAAGTGTCCCCATACTCCCCTCCCGTTGGATGACAGAAGTGTGACCTGCCCAAGGCTTTGGCACCTCTCCCATTTCATGCCAAAATTGCTGGAGCCTACTGAGGGCAAGCAATGGAAAGAGAGTGAAGGTGCCCCAGTGATAAAAGTGCTTGTGATTTGCTTTGATTGGCTAAATATCCATGTTACTCCTCTTTGCATTCAATGAAGAATGTTTCAAATTTGGCAGGGAGGGAGATCCCTTTCCTAACATTTTCTATGAGACCAGGAGAGCCTGGGCCACTTATGCAGGACTTTGTTATTTCTTTAGATTTTCCATGTTTTCTCGCCATGCTCACACACTAGCTCACTGACAGTGGCTGCACTGCTGGGAGGTCATGCCAGTGCTCACCCTCCCCATAGCTGTTTCCCATTATTTGACTGCTTCTGGGGAAAAAAATGTGCTCAGAGGTTTTGTGCATGTCCAGGGGATCCTCTCTTCCTCCTGTACCCCATTGCATGGGAAGGGCCATGACTGAGGTGCCTGCACAAGCCCTGGCTTGCATGCCTGCCTAGCAGTGTTCCTTGGTCCAGGTCAGAGTTACACAAGCTTGCCTGTATGCAGCTGTCAGAAAAATCTGAATCTACAAGCCTTCGTATGCAAGGCTCAGGAGCTGCAGGCATCCCATCACTTTTGATCACTCAGCCAGTCATTTCCTCATTCCTGCCTTACAGAGGGTTATGTCTAGCTGGTACTTTTCAAGTGAGTGTGGGGTGTAGAGGCTCTGTCCCACCTGCCTGTCTGGGCTTCCCCTTCCCCAGCCCCTCACCTTAGGGACCAGGACAGGGAGAGGAAAGTAGAGTATGGCGCTGTTGAGCATGGGATTTCAGATCATTCCTGAAATCACAGTTCAAATAGAGTGTTTGAAAATATGTACAACCCTTAGGTCATCTCGTTGTTATCAATTTAGAAGGAATTTGAAAATCAGGATGCATTAAAAGATCGTTTTTAAAATTTGCCCTCCACAAAAATTCCAGAGGCAGGTGCAATTATGACAAGCATGAGACTTTCCTCTAATTAGCAGAGTAATTAGGGATATGGGACTTATGAAAGTCATATAAAATAGAAACATACAAGAGTATTAATTAATGCTAAATTAATTGAGACGTTTTTGAAGGATACAAATGAGTCTTGTTGATATACCTAGCAGAGATCAAGCTGTCCAATTAAAACATACAGAAGCAGTCAAAAGACGTGACTTTGGAAAAGATGTGACCATTCTGCCTTTTCAGGTGACCCAATTTCCACAGCCTTTGGCCACAAAAGCCATAGGTTGCTAGCACAACCTTCTACAGAATGAGGCAAGTTGAACTCTGACTAGTCTAAAATTAGAGAGGACAGGAAATGTGTGAATAAAACTAATAAAAACTTTTTGAGCTCAGTTCCTCAGGCTGTGTCCAATTCTGTTTGCTACTTACTCTGTCACATTATTATTTTGTATTTAATGAAAGTGCATTGTGTTAACATATATAATGCAATGTGTAATTCTTTATGGAAATAAAACCAAAGAGGAACCAATCTGAAGCAGTTTGCATACTATTTGGGCATGCTTTATTTTCATTCCTTAAATGTGTTTTGCATTTTTTCCTCTTGGGCAGAACACTATTTTGACTGTATAACTGCTAAGTGTTTATCAGTAATAAAATAAATGTCATGTGTGATTGTATGCATTTATCTTGGAGTAAGGGATAAATTTCTGCATTTATAGGAAACGAGTTCCTGTTTTGTGCCTGTCTTCTGAATTTATTCAGAATTTCCTATCTGCAAGTCAACAGGTGCTGTTAGTGCTATTCAACATGTGGTACTGAGGGCAGATTGAAGCATGCTCTCCTATCCAACCTGCTCCAGCTGCTGTTCACAATAACAAAACAGCCTCCCCCCCAGACACATTGCCCTGTTGTTCCTTGCCCCTCAAGCTTATTAAAAGTGTTCTTCAATACTTACCCATCAAATCCCACTGACTCCACCTGGCACTTTCTGTATATACAAAGAATTTGAGGTCGTGACTTAGGGCTGCAGCATCCTAAAACACTTTTAGCAGAATTGTTGCTGAGGGAACACATACCATTAGAATTTTTATAGAATGACAACAAATTGTCAAAACTGGCCCAAATAATTCATTTTTTAATGGGAGAATGAGGACAGGACTTTTGTAGTTTAGTGATTACAGTTATATAAATAATTAGAATTGCAAAGGTTCCCTCTCATCCTTTCAAAGCATGGTGTCATTTCAACTGTGCCCCTTTTGTGTATATTTCTTCACTTTGAAAGAAAAGGTGACTTCATTGAAAATCAACACTTTCCAGCTTCTTAGGACTGAAATGTGGAAATGCCTTTGTTCTGCTTGACGTAGTTCAGAAGTTGAGAGTGCATTAGACGGTGCTGTCAGAAATCCAAGGCATATTACAGAAATACAAACAGACATTATTTGAAATATTTCCACTGACCTTCTGATGTGTATAGTAATGTGAAAATTTTGTGTATAGAAATGTGAAAATCTGTGGGTTTACTCCCTGGAGAATATTTGGTCAATAGTGCCTATCTGGTAGGAAGTACATAAGAATGCTTGGAAAAATTATGAATTTTTTTTTTTCAGATGACATAGGATTAATTAGACTTCTTTCAATACCTGTAGTATCAGTTGGACTCAATGATCATAAAGGTCTTTTGCAAGATAAATGATTTTATGGCTCCTTGTGAATTTGCAAAATTTTGCATGGCCTGGATAATACAGAAAAAACCCCACCTGAACAAAACCTACCTGAGACAAAAATTCTGCTTTTTGCACATAACATATGCCAGGGCGAAATACTGAGCACAAGGTATGACTGTCAGGTACTTCATAAGTAATCCTTGGAATCTCGTGTGCTTGCGTGTGAGGTACTTGCTACTGGTAAGTTTTATTCCTGAGGATATATTAAAGACAAAGAAGGTAAGGGGAATATTCTATATGGTGAATCCTTGCTAGAAGAAATTCCCGCAGCATACAAATGTCTATATCTGATGTAGCCATGTCACAGGCCCTTGAGAAAGCAGTGTAACACCAAAGAGCTCCAACCCAAGCAGATGCTGAGTAGCAATTACTCTATGTGGGTATAACAGCCAGTTCACCCCTGTGCAGCCCCATGTGTGACCAAAGGGAGCTTGGAAGAGGTAATAATGACTTCTCCAACACATTTGTGTTTCTGCAGGATGATGGAAACACTGACAGGGAGGTTGGCTCTTGTGTGCCAGTCAGGTGGAGTGGGGAGGTGGCACCCAGCTGAGCACTGGCAGAGACAGTGGGCTGTATTCTTGGGCTGATGCACTCCCGTATTCGCCTTGCCCACCATAACATTACAGGGGATGTAATTCCCCAGTCATGTGGGGAATGTAGCCTAGGATCATTTTTCTGGTTCAGAGGTTTAAGCTCTGGCTCCTTCTGTAGGCTTTCCCTGCAAGAAATTTAGCAGATAACTTCAGTCCAAATACTTGTATTCAAATGTAAATTATCTAAATGTGTGTGCGTGTGTGTCAGTGTGTGTGCACGCCCATGCATATGTGCGCAATCAAGATTATTCACAGCTTATTAAAGGTAATAGTTTCTTGCTTTTTAAATGGCAAGATTCATCAAATCATGGGTGTGGTTTCTATAAAAACTAAGCGACCAATCACATTAATACTCTTTGGGGACACCTTCAGAGCACAGCATAGCTGGAGATGTATTTGTGCAGAATATTCCAGCCATGTCTGCAAATCAAAAACACATTTGCAAAATCTGAAGTGAGAGTAATTCACTATTTGAAAAATGAGCTAAATCTCTAAGATTATTTATTCGAAACTTGGAATTAAATCTGCTGTAGATGGTATTCATTTAACATGGATGAAACTATTGATCTAAATATCAAGGAAAAAATAATCAAGTCAGATAAACTGCTTTGTTGCTCTGGAGAGGAAGGTGATTTTCTTTTTAAAGGCGTGCTGTAATCTTCACTAGGTGCTCTCTTACTTTTGTTTGTGGAGATTTACTTTACAGGTGGGACAACAGATGATAAGCTGCAAAACAAAATGTATCTGAGCTAGGGAGCAGCCTGCCTCTGGAATAGGGAGATTTGGGGGTCCCAGGCCAAATGGGAAATTTGGGGGCCCACAGAGAGGGCACATATCTAGAAAGGTTTCTGCAGCCTCTCTCCTTATCCGTCAGCAATCTCTGTAAGGAACACTCATGACTAAAACCTTTTACAGGTCACATGGGAAGGCACTGTGGGTCACCAGTAACATGATTGCATGGCTGCCTGCTATCCAGCATATCTATTACTTCAGGCATATTTTTATGATCCCACTAAATTTCAAAGGGACTTTTCTGGTTTTGGGTGTTTGCTCTGTCAAAATTGAGACGCCGTGAGCAAAGGGTAGCACGTGAAAACCATGGTCTTAAAATCAGACAACAGGAATTGCTTCCAGCCAGTTGTGGAAATTCTCAGCCCTGCTACTCTGTTTTTCTTCCAGGCACAGGTACTTATTGACCCCAAGAGCAGTGCCAGAAATCACAAGTCCATATTCCCATGTAATTGCCAAATGTTTCCCATTGTGAACTACCTTTTCATTTCAGTGAAAATTATATGACTAAATCTTGAGCAGTTGCATTTCTATCACGATGTTTTCAGATCTTTTAAATGTTGCCAGGCTGGAAAAATCTGTGATTGGTGGGACAAGCAAATGCCTTGAAAAGACTAAACATGTTTTTGGAGAAACAGTAGGGTAAGTCAGACTTCTCTACAGTGTGTTCTATAGTACAATCGCTCACTTCATGTTTCTGTAGGAGTTCCAGGGATTTAAAACCAAATTTAATTTTAGCTTGGCACCAATGAACTCCAGTACCAGACATCATACAAGTAGTAATCATGAAAACAAATGAAGCTCTATGGTTAAATCAAGATTGAATAATAAATTTAAGAGACATAAATTCTTACAGACTGCTATTTATATGCATTTCCTTGGGTAGGTGCCTGAGATATATTAATGGGCGATTGCTAGAATCAGGGAGGCTGGAAACTTTTCTGATCTTCAAAATAAAAACAACAACAAAATTGATCAGAAAACAAAACAAAACAAACAAAAAAGGTAATTCATACATTGAGAAAGGGGAAAAAATAAGCACTACATTGTTTTGTGAAGTTCCAGCGCAAACAGGTCAGCTTTTCTTTCTCTCCCAGCACTCCCTTCTCCCTTTCAATTCTGACTGACTTGAAAGGCTTGTTTACCATTGATTTCCTTTCCTCTGACTCATTGCAATCTGGCTCCAGCCCTCCCCATTCAAACTAATTCACCAAGGTCTCAAATGACCTCTTTCTGGCTAACATAGGGAATCTCTGTGTCCTCTTTGACCTTCTTGTCTAATCTGATACCCTTGACTGCCTTTTTTCCTGGCCTGGCTTTTGTGGCAGTACCCCCTTGTGGCTTTCCATCAACCTTCTTTATTGCTCTTTCAGCATCTTTTACAGCAGCTCCTTCTCCCTTCTTCATGGGACTCTCTCAAATCCACTACAGATTCTGTTTTCTCATTGTATACCTTTTTCTCTTGTTTTCTGTTGTAATTCCCAGGCTGAACATTTTAACCTCTCTGTCCTGTCTGTTTCTGTTCCATTCTATCAGTTGAATTGACAGTTTAATGTATTCAGGATGATTCCTTGTCAGTTGAAGCAAAAAAAGATCACAGGTAAGTCTTCAATTTGAACCTGCCACTCTTCCTCCTCTGCTCATTGCTGTTGACAACTTCACCATTCCCCTTCAGCTCTCAAACTCTGGATCGGTTTTGTCATTCTCTTGCACGTTCCCATGTGTTTAGATAATCATGGCAGGCTTGCTGCAAGATCTGGTGGTAATTAAGAAAATCTTTCCCATACAGCCACAAATGTTTAGGCAAAGCTCTAAATAGCATCTTTTCCCCTTCCATCTTTTAAAGGCCCTATCCTGCATTTTACTCCAAGATCCATACCTTGGCCACCGATGCAGCAACATTTTCTTCTCTGGATGATGTTCTTCAAGTATCTAATACTTCTCAACAGCATGTCTCTGATAGTCTGTTCTCATTTCTCTTCAGGGTTGCTCAGGGTCCCTGCCAGCTGATGAACCATATGATCAATGACCATAGTGACACAGACTTGGCAGCTCAAATCAGTTAAAGTAAATTTCTGGGTTTTGTCATCCTTTGTAACATGAGATTTCATTTTTCTGTGCCCTTTGCCCTGTCAGAAGTGTTGGGTTGAATGTCCCACCAGTATCTCTCACAGGATGGCCTTGCCTCACAGAATGCCAGTTGTTGTTCCTTTCTACAAAGAAACTTTCTAAATCCCCTCTGCTGTCATCAGATGAAGAATTATTGTGGAGGAAGAAAGTCTCCAAAAGAATCTTCTGCTGAGGAATTCACTTTGAGCCTTTTGGGCCAGACAACTTTATATAGCTGATAGTCATACAAAATAAGGATGTCTCTGAGCTCTGCTGGTCAGGTTTTAGCCTAGATGCAGACCGCAACAACCACACTAATTTTACTTTGAAGTACCTAAAAAGACTTTCAAGACAAATGCTTCTCAGACAATTTTGGCTTGCATTTGCAGCGGTGGAAGGCAAAGTGAAGAGTCTTCCTTCAAACAACTGGGTGCAAATAAATCGCTGGATATTTAAAATAGCAGTCCTTAGGATCAATATCATTAGTGCCTTTTTGTAAGAGAATTCAGTTCATGGTGACTTTCCCTCTTGTCGACATGCACACACTGATTTTGCCTGTGGTTACCCACACTTTATGAACTTTTGTTTCCAAAAGGTGCCCGCTGAATTCCCATGGAGAAATTAATCAGCTGCACTATGATCTCATTTCCCTTGGCATGCCACAGCACCAGATGCATCATGTTTTCATTGCTGCAACCTAGTTCCCCAAAGTACAGCAGCTGAGAGATGCTGCCAGGAAAAATGTGACAACTATAGCATAATTTACCAAAAACCAGCAGTGACCCATGGGTATTGAAATATGCCACCTAGGTTAACTGATACCATACAGCTCTGTTCTAAGGGAAACTCCTTTTTATTTGAATGACAGGAGTTTGGGTTTTTTTGATTGGTTGGGTATTTTTTGTGGTTGCAATTTGCTCTAAGTATTGTTACAGTTTAACCTCTTCCAGAAATCTGTATGGATATACTAGAGACAGAAGAAAAAGAAATGGATGGATGAAATTGCTCACAGATCCTGAAATGGATTTGCATAGATTTTCCTATGTTGGAGACATATTTATATTAAAGACTTCAGAGACATACACTGAAAGACCCAATATATCTCAGGAGTGCTTTGTTCAAACCAGAAATTATTTATTGTTTTGTGCTTGCATTAAGAAAAATCAGCAATTAACAAGTAGAAGAGAAAAAGTTTATTTCAAAAGAGGAAAACTGAAAGCAAATAACAATCTCATATTATAACTATGCAAGACATTAAAAAAAAATAAAGCATTAAAAAAATTTTTAAATAATGATATTGCATACATTGAAGGTTGGACTTATGACTTTGTATTATGTGTTCGTACAGACCCAGTCTCTTAAAAATAAAATCTAGTATAACAAATAAAAACTAAAAAAATGAGATGAATCTGCAGATACATGCAGATATCTAGATAACAATAGGGAAAAAGCAAGTAGTCTTTAATCTTCTTTTGTCATAATTCTCAATTTTACTTCTTGCCTTCTACATTTCTAGCATATGTAGACAGAAAATTAGATAGAACCTCATGAAATTTGGAATGGTATGCCATTGACATAATCCTCTCAAACACTCTTACAGGAGATAAGGACAGTGTGGGAGCATTTTTAGGGCTGCAGTACATAAGAGCAGTTGCTGGGATCCCTGGGACATTGCTTCCCTCTGTGGTCAGCCTGCAAGCTGAGATTTGTGATGGGCATTTTCCTGTGCTCCAGGTTAGTAGCTGCAATCAGTTCAGAGAAGGAAAAAGTAGGCAAGAATAAGAAAGAGAAACAGCTGAAAACAGCAATGGCAATTAGCTGGCACCCCATCTGCTGGCTTTTGCACACCGGACAAAAGCAGAATGGCTTCCCATGTAATGATTTCCCAGAAGAAATATCAGTGGGTTACTGTTGCTTCAAAAAGCACTAACAATGGTGAAAAGGAAAAAAAAGTACTAGAGTTACTTTTCTTTATGGTATAGTGTAATGAACACATTTCTCTTTGAATCAGTAAACCAGTCTATACCTCATGTATTCTCTACCTGGACTTCTCTAGGTTTTGCTTACACAACCACTACAGCTCTTTCATGACAAATGAACAAAAATTGTTCATGACAGCATCAGACCTTTGAGGCTGATTACTCTTAACAAATTCAGAAAAGGCAAAAAATCACCACACTGAAAAGTTTTGTCTGGGGAAGGACATTAATATCCAGCTGATCTACAGTATGGCCTCACCTCTGCTGCACTAGCTGCCTTTGAAATATCTTCTTGCACAGAAAGATCCCACATTTATTTTCAGAGCCCTGAAGCATGCAGGGCATCCAGAGGTACTTCCAGTGCACCCAAAGGGTGGGTTGATTCTGTAAACTGATGACCTTAACCCTTCAACCCTGGTAGCCTGTGGGAGTTACCAACCACCAAAGGAGATGGGTATGAACTGAACCTCTCCTTTGCCTGTCATCACTCTGGAAAGTGGTAATGCTACACAGCAGCAGCTCCTGGGTAAGAATAGGCAAAGATGAAGATTCAGAACCCATTATTTCAAATTCTAACTTTCCCTTCTTACGTCTTCTAGGTCTCTCTGTCCTCCTCCTGTGCATTTTATTAGCCCTTCTGGGCTGCCACAAGCTTCTAGCAAGAATGAGGAGACAAGTAAATGAGATTCTACAGAGAAAATGGCAAGTGGGAACATTTATATAGATGTTCAGGTTGGGAGATCATTGGTATAACAGGAAGTTGCTGGAAAAAGTGGAGACTGGTGAAAGAGAGAATGAAGATGAGAGGAAAAACAGTCCAAGGGATGACTTTTTAGAACTTTGCCTATCTTTCTCCTGAAACTTCATCTTTCACATGGGAAGAGGGTAAACTTTTAGGTCTGTATGAGATGTTAAACTGAGTTGTTGTAAATGCAGAAACCCTCCAACAAAATGAGAAAACAGTTTTTCTCTACTGAACTTGCAACCTTTAAGCTTCTCTATAAGTTGCAGCTCAAGAATAGTTACTGTGGAACGGCCTTGCATAATAAAATCCAGCAGGAGCAAAAGCACCATGATGAATTTACCATTATTATTCATAGAGCTGTCATGAACAGTCTGCTTACTCTACACAATTCACCAAAGAAATACTGGTTTGCCACAGACTGAACATTTAAAACAGCATTTTAAAACAGCAAAGTGCCATTCAGTGCCCTACCCTTTCAACCATGCTGTACATACACACATAGCAGGGAACTCTAAAATTACAGTTTTGAAAGGTAGTCAAGAGAGTGAAAGAGACCAAGACTGTACTTTTTCCTACATTAGAAAAAATCACTAGACACTCTTTGTGTCCACTGAACATATGATCATTACTCTGGAATCACTTTTTGCTACTGAGTCTTGTTAGGAGAAGACGTGGGGTTCCTGGCAAACCATTTTTCATTGTAAAAACATAGATTAACTGAAGCCATTTGCAAGAATGGACCATGTTGGATAAGACCTTTCCAGTTCCCTAGGAAAGTGTGACCATGGCAGGGTTGTACGACGGGGGTCTGTCCCAGGGGATGCACTCATTCCTTGTAGGGAGAATGTCATAGTTCTGATGAAACTAAGGTGTCCTGGGAGACTAACATCTACAACATCTCCCTGCCCCAGCTGTTGGGCTGCTCAGTTGAAAATATTCCTGTTCAATTCCTCCATAGCTGAGGAAACAGCTGAGTGTGATAATATGCCCACTCTAATTCCCCTTCTGCTGCAAAAGGGATTACATTAACTCAGGAGTCAGTATGTCTCTGCACCACTGAAATGAGGACAAGCTTCCTGTTGTAAATGATTCTGTCAGTCAGAAACCTGGCATGTTTGAAGTGACTGGTTACACCACTGTCTTCACTGGAAGCTGGATTGGTTCAGTGTGAAGAAGTGGGGAATTCATACAAAAGAATTAAGGAAATATCAAGGAAATAAAGATTGAAAACTTTCTACATTGAGGAGTTAGGTTTAATATTAGTCAGAAATCATGGAGTCAGAAACATGAACCACTGTTCGTACATAAAAAACAAAAAGATGTTGTCCACACGTTGCTTTCTATATGTTAATTTTGGAGAGCCTAAATACAACCATCGGTGTATCTTCAACCAACTAGCAGAGACCAAAGCCCAACCATACAAAACCAAAGGCCAGAAATTCAAGTGATGCCAGAGAAGGCTGATGAATTTCTAGCTACACATAAATATTTCTGTCTACTATGGAATTAATTTGAAAACTTTGCCATTGTGAAGAAATATTCGTGAATAAAAACTTTTCTGCAGAGCCCTTCAAGAAAAACATGCATTACTACCCTCTCATGGTTTTTGCCTCAGTGTACCAAGTTAGGCAGAAACCAGAGTGTGGATTCAGCAGCACAATTGCTCTTGGAAGAGAAATAACTACTTGGAGAAACAACTTTCTGCAGGGAAACCTGTTTATTCCCAGTTGGGTACATGCATGGTGCTCCTGCATAGCCACAGAGCTGAAGAGTTAAGCTCCCCTGTTTCCTGTGGAGAACAGCTGTCCTGAGTATTTCCTTGAGTCAGATTTTTGTCTCTCTTATTTTCCATACAAATTCTCTGCTTTCTCTTCTGTACAGCAAGGTCATGTCAGTTGAACACTTGGGAATTCATCTCTCCATTGTACAAGCATTTTTTATGTGTTTGCAAGTTAATTTTTTTGCTGGCAATGCTTGTCATTCATAATACCAGTTCCTGTACACTGCTTACCTATAACTAAATATATTTATTATTCCACCTGTCCCACTCCCTCCAGTTTCAGTATCATTGCAAGATGATTCTGCCACTGAAACTGTGGGAAAAACAAAAACCCTCCAACAACATTTTTAATGTTAGAGAGTCAAGGCATTACTTTATTATCTGGCCAGGATGTACCACATCAATCATATCCGCACACAGCCTGGGTGTGCAGAGAGAATCATTCCATGACGCATAGTTTTTACCAGGTTTTTCAGACCTTTTATACAGTTAAAACTCAGAAACTAATTGGGTCAGTGTTCATTGGTCCCAAGTTGCACAGATCTTAGTATTTGGTCTCCTACTGGATCTGGATTTCTTTGCTTCTGATGTTAATTAGATCTTCATTCCTTGATGTTCTTTTCACTCTTTTCTGGAGGAGATATCTCCAACTCTGCCAGAGGCAGAGTCTGGGGTAGATGTTTGTAGATGGCTGCTGATGCCCTTTTTCTTTTGGGCTATTCCCAGTCTGTTGAAGTGCTAAGTCCATCAGGCCTCAGCTAGTGGAACAATGTTCTGGAAAGAAACTTAAAATTCTTTTTCATGGGCAAAGGCAAACAAAACCCTTTGACTAAATTTACACAAAAATTTATAAACTGTTATGTTTTCCAACAATTCCAGTGAATATAATTATTTCCATGCCCTCAAGACAAGAGTCTCGTTACACTAATTAATTTACAGATACAGCATGAAATAGTTTTCAAAATCAAGATAGGAAATGCTGTGCAGAAAAGAGAATTGTTATAGCCATTTTATAGATGAGCACAGCCACAGACGGTATAGCTAGAAAGATTTTGGCAGGTTCATACCCATTTAGAATGAAATATAAATTACCCAGAGCCAGTCGTGACGGTATTGCCTGTAGGAATCAAGCTGGACTAAAAGCTACCACACAGCTCTTGTGTTTGTCTCCTTGGAAAACCAGCTGGTTAACTTCGATCTAGTCAGAATGGGAATCAGCTGAAGATGTACAACTGACTTGGGATCCTGGAGTCATCTGTGGAGCTACAACCATGACAATATGGCTGTAACTGGAGACCAACTAACTTGCAGAGATCTTTAACTGCAAAACTCAAAGATATTTTGAGTCTGTATTCAAAACACACTTGCATGGACTTGGTAATGAATGGATCAGCTTAACTCTGCCTTAATATCCATATAAAATGTACTGGTTTACTCTCTCATTTTTGATGAATTCAAAAATTACGCAGAATATGCTAAATTATTGAAACCCTTCCCTCTGAGAATTCATAAGGCATACTTTCTGAATCATATCAGTGATACTTCACAGTAAATATTTGTGTTACTGCATACACAGAGAATATATACTCATAACTGAAAGCCAGAGCAGAACTCAAATATGAGGCAAGAAAAACAAACAATAGTAACTGAGAGACTGGAGAGAATGATAAATACTCATGTTTATGAGCATTTTCAACAAATAACGACTGGATCTGACAATGCAACTGTCCTGTAAACAGTGGAGCTAATTATATTATGTTTCCCAAGGTCTTTCCCAAGGGACTAGATGCCCTTGGAACATATGACAAAAGAAATTAAATACATGGGTGAGCACAAGAAGGTGACTGGCAGCACGAGGAGCTGTATATGCCGTACAGTGGGTTTCAACAAAACAGTACTTCAGCTTTCAGCTGCCATTGTGACGAAAGCTGTGGTAAAAAATATTACTGCCTTGTGCCTGTGTTCCTAAGCAGGGTCTGGTGAGGAGGTGGTGAAGAGTGCAACTTGTCTCTCTTCCACCCAGTGCACAGCAGGCAGAAAGGAGAGAGGGAAGCTGAGCTGTCTGCCTCTAACATCAGCCACAGACAGCAAGAGAAAAGAGAAAGCATCCTCATGCCCTACCATGCATGAAAAAGTGAGAGTGGATCTGGTTCTCATGTTTTAAACATTTTGTGGCTAAAGCTATGAAGTGATTCTCAACAGTTGTCCTTTCATTTTGCAGCTCCCCCACAGACTGATTTTTAAAAGGTGTTTAAATACATAACTTAGCTCCTAGATACCCAAACCTCTTCCGTGTCTTCCATTCTTCAACTATAAAGCAAAGATGTTGATAATACTGGGGTTTTTACCATTTCTGCCTTTCTTATTAGTACCATTACAACACTTTGAAAAGATCCTGCCTCTTGTTAGGTGCTTAGAGAGAAAGTAATATGATGTGGTTTTTCCCATCTTGTCTAGGAATGACAGGCATTGTTGTGACAGAAATAATAACAAACTTAAGGGGAAGTAAAACAGGACGTTTACGAGAGAAGATTTTAATCAGAAATAAGAAAGTTTGGGGGGCTGACTCTAAAAAGCCTGACATAATTATGCAAAAGAAATCTCAACCTGGAATATTAAAAAAAAGATAGGAAGTGAGTGGACATTGTTGCCAATATAAAATTGTTTTTCTGGTAAAAGGATGGAGAAAAATGTTAGCAAACCTGTAAAGCAAAGAAAAATAGAAGGAGATACAACAAATGGTTGGTGTCCTACAAGGCTTTTAAAGAGAACACTGTTCAAAGAATTAACAAACAAGAAAGAACTTGTGCAGAAATGCATATTCAGCAGATTTTCTTTTTTATTTTATTCACTGTTTGGTCAGTTGAAGGCCTGCAGGCGATAAATTCCTCTTGTACAGAATTCAACAGTGATAAATAGTTTGGAAATCACTGAACTCCTAGTTGTGCTTGAGGCATTTGCATTTCAATGTTTCAAGTTTCCAGCACAGTGGATTTGCTGTGCTGGAAAGCAGGTGAGGACATCACGAGAACATTTTCTATGAAAGTAGGTGAAAGCTGTTTCCCTGAGTATTATGCAGCCATCAGTACATTTACTAATCCTTATTGTATTTCCCTCATTATCATATTTTTCAATTTATAATATCATCTAGAAGAATATGATGTAAGACAACCTGCTAATAACTTTGCTACACATCTGTCTTCATAAAATACCTATAAAAATATGAAAGCTTTTTTTTTGTGGGATTGATTACAAAGAGGGTTTTATGAATAAATTTCTTTTTGAAACTAGGAAGCGCTTTAAATTGAGCACATTTTTTCAGATTCAGATGGGATAGTTAGAAGTTATGTACCATAGGAAATAAGTGGTATGGGTAATGCAATAAACCATAAAAATAAAGCATAAACAAATCGAATGTTTACCACGTAACTGGTAATACATCATAACATTGCAGTTTATAGAATTTTTATATTAGCTGCTGTGCCACAGCAACACAACAGTTACAAGGGATAAAATGGCACACCATAGATTGTTGGATACTCTATTTTGTTGTAGTCAGATTTGAAAAGTATCTAATTTGGTAGGAGTCTGTTTCCTTCAAAAGACTGATTGTTGCACTAGTGGTGAACCAACCGGTGGTAGCAGGGCAGGCGGCCTTGTGAATTAAGAATATGGAAATAAGTGAGTAAGGGGAAAGTGGGAGCTGTGCCCAAGTGTACCTGGCATCTGAAGAAAGAGTTAACATTTTGGCGAGGCGCTCATCCAGTAGAAGACATACCATGAAAGTGGCCCATAACACAATCTGGCGGTTCTTGCTTTTTTTGGGGGGGTGCTTTTGGGTTTTTTTTTAAGCTGAAAACATTCTATTATGTTAAAAAGCCGAGTACTCATAAAGTATGAAATAAAAATGAATGAAATTTTAATTCTTCCTATTTATGCATATGAATTATGATCAACCCTTTAATGTGATTGGAAGAGGTAGTCAGCTGTTTTTCAGCTCACTTAACCAGGCGCAATATTCAGGTGTTATGTAAAAAGGTGATCAGAAAGTCAGTATTAAATATAATATTCACTTAGAAATGGTGAGGAGTTGTGGGAACAGCTTCCCTTTTTGTAATGAAACATAAAGTAAAAGCCAAGAAATATAATTTAAGGACTGCAACACTTAAAGCAGTGAAAGTGTTTCAAATAATTCAAAGAGTCAGATCAAGATAAGCAAAAGAGGTATGAAATCAAATGAAAAAAAAAGGGGGCTGTGGGGCAGTTATTATCATAAATTTAAAGGCTCCAATATAATGCTCAGCAAAGCTGTTGGTGAGACAATCTTATTGCTGGCATTTCTTACCTTTTAACTGCTTGATTTGGCATTCTTAACAGCAGTCTTTTAACATCTTTTGTAATGAACTCTACCCATGCTTCTGGGCATGATGGTAGGCAGCAGTTCTATATGGTACAAAATTATTTCATCCACAGAGCCACCGGCAGAGAACAGCATATTAAATTAAAAGTGTAATTATTCACTTACTGAAAACTTCTCTTGGTTTTTTTTTNCTCCAAATGAGCTTCTCAGCTCTGAGGCTCAAGGAAGTCTAACCTAGTAGCAGACACTTAGCTCTTGCTGTGTCCCCTGTTGAACACAATCTTTGCACCCTTGGGAGGCAGTGACTGGTCCATATTGCCCAAAAGCATAGAAGCAATAAAACAGTTGTTTAAGAGACCATTTGGAAATCTCCCATGTCTCAAAAGAATCATGTATGTTAAAAATCAGTCGTGTCAGGACACTATGTGGTCCCACCCCAGCTATCCCAGGTCTGGTCCACAGCCTGGGCATTCCTGTTTCCATGAGCCCTGAGTTCTTGGAAGGGATCACTCTGGAGCTGTTTTAAAACTGGAAGAGCACAAAGATATTTTTATTCTGACTACACTCTCTGCACTGGTTATGCCCTCAGCTGTCCATCATAACATGAACTGAGCTCAGTGTTACTGTATGTAGCTGTTTACAACTCTGTGGAAGCATACAAAACCTACACAACTGATCAAAATTACAGCTTGACAAATGAAAATAGGCAAAAAGCTTTGGAAAAAACCAAAGAAAAACTGATTTAGGAAAATATGTCATAACTAGTAGGGGTGTAAATGAAAAGAGTGGGTGGTAGAAACACAGGATACCAATGCAACAAAACAATTGAAAAATAGCTTCCACTTTCACCATATATGGAGGTTTCACCAAGAAGCAAAGGAGAGGAGTGCAAGGTTTGGGAAGGCACTGGGACACCACAGATCTTTTCTCCCTGATACTGAGGGCTTCTTAGGGAACTGCTAGAAAGGAAATGACATTTTTGATGGTTTCAACTAATCCTTGATCTGCCTGGAAGGTGAGATTTACATTATTGCCCTAGTTCCCATGTGCCATCACTTGTTTACCACCTTATTCCTGCCTTCTTCTCCTTCAATATAATCTTTTAAAAATAAATAACTCAATTTATAGAATTCAACTTAGCTGCTCCAGAGTTCATCTTTTGCTGCCTTATGACCGTAAGCACTTTACTGCTCATAGTAATGTTAAAACAGCAACGTTAAAAAATGGTTCACATTTGCTGTATGCTAACATTGACCATGTGCTGTGAAAATCACCCTTAAGTGGGGCTACAGCTGTTGGAAACCTGAGGGAAAAGCTTAATTTTCAATCTTGCACTTGTATTATGGTTGTACTTTCTGCAAAGAATCTGTTTCAGACCTTAAAGAGTCATAAAACTTCTAGCACATGTAATGTCATAAAAATTAATATTAAAACCTTTAATATAATTTAAGAAGAATGTCAGAGTTTTGTCTTGCTAAAAGGAAAAGAAAAAGGAATATCTATAAGTTGAAATTATCCTTGTGAAGCTCCAGATTGAAATACCAAGGACTAAACTATTTAAAGGACTTTACAACAGTGACTATGACATTGTACTGAGCAGGCTGTCACCTTTTTGTAATGAAAACCCCCCCACACTGCTGAATTCTTTCATGTTTGGGTGGGGAATACTAGCATTTTTGTCTGTAAAGAGACTTTTGCTCCAACAAATAGAAAGAAAAGGAAAAAAAAAAGCAAAATCCCTTCCCTGCAGAGGTGGGTGCAGAAGATAAAACTTGTATAATCCTGCAAGGATGCTGCCGGGTTGACCTTTTCAGAAGATGCTCTAGTTTTGTTGTTCTCTTCATCTGCCCCAAAAGAAGTGCTCCCAGAACAAGGAAACATTAAAATCAAAGAACTTTACATCTGACAGCTGAGAGCATTGAGAGCTGGGGTGGGCAGGTGGGAGGCACAAGTCCCTGATTCTGATAACATTATGGCACAGTAGACCTGTAAGCTAAAATATAAAATACAATCCCAGATCTTCCATTTGCAGTTTGGTTGGTCCAAGAGGATTTAACATCAGGATCATGAGTTTACTTCTTCATTTTTTTATAAAGGACAAGTTCAATAAAGTCTGTTCAATAAAGTTTTGCTAAAGCTACTGAGGGACACGTGGGAGGGACCGCCTGTTCTCTGAAAACATGAACATGCCTTCAGGTTAATATTTTCCTGTATAAATAGTTTGCCTCACCTGAGAAGAATGATTTAGAAAACACCTGCTGTGAGACGTAATTAGAGCACAAATATGTGCAAAACTATGAGTCTGCCCAGACCTCATGAGGAGCGGGAGGTGCTCAGTTCCTTTCCATGCCTGCAGAGGTTTAGGGTTCAAAAACATTCTCTGTGACTCAGATACTGCAGGTGATTATATTCACTAGGACTGTAAATCATTTACCAAAAAAAGTGGGTGGCAATGTGATTAGCACACACTGAGTAGGGAGAGAGACATAAATTACTTAGAATCTCTTTTTTGTCTGAGTCATGTATGCTTAAAGCTACAAAAGCAGCAAGGCTGAATGTGATCAAACAGAAGTTCCATTGTAAGGGCTTTGTGAAAAGTGTTTAAATTACTTCTGAGAGAGAATACTCTATTTGGCTACCTACCTGAAGATGTAAAAATAAGTTATTTAATAGAGTTTAATTTACAAGTTTTTACTAATCTACAGAGTTTCAGTTGAGCAAAGAAAAAAAGAAATTGTGAATATCACATTAATTGCATTAGCATTTCATTAAGATGGGTCTGAAGCCTCATAAGCAGTAAACCTGGACTTTTAGTGAACCGCAAACACATCAGTTCTTTAGTTGGGAAGGAATTTATTTCTTCAGGAAAGCTGCAAAGAGCTCAATTGTCTAGGAGTCTCCTACAAGGCAATTGTTCCTCAATGTTAAAATAATATTAAATTTGAGGGAGTTCCCCAGTTTTTAACAGAATCCATGAAAAGGGTACTATTTGAAGGAGGTTTTGGATCAGGTGAAGATGAGCCATGGTATTTTAAATGAAATTAATTTTAGCAGTAACCTATGTATTTATAGTTTTAAATAAGCTATATTCACCTTCCAGCTGCATAATTTCTGCAAGATATAAAATAAGAGATAACTGCATTGTTGGAGAGATAGCAACTAAACTAAATCTTTTCTCAGATAAATGATTGTTCAACATAATCAGTGTCAACTAAAGGTGACCTGAAGGAACAAAACTAGTGGGATCTCCCTAGTACAGAGCTGCATTCAGTGCTTCATAATAAGGAACCAGATGAATGTTTGAATTTTCTAAATGAGCTGTTTAATTTTAATCAGCCATGGGGGAAAATGTTTCAAAAATTAGAGCAGGAATTGCATACTTACCCAGGCTTCAGGCACTTCATCCTGCTAGCTCTCTCTTTCACACTCCTACTTCCAGACCAGCTAATTAAGTGCAGGTTCAAGCTCAGATGCTTCTCCATCTTTTAACTATTGTAAAGCATTCTAGCAGGCAGAAACGTGGTGAGCCCTTGTAGTTATCCCTGGGGCAATTGACAGATTGACAGAGATAAGAAACACTTAAGCCCTCAAGCTGTGCAAAACACTTTTTTTTTTTTTTTTTTGGTAAAGATACAGTCTAGGTACTATGGTTTTCCTTCCTCATATAGGAAGGAAATTTCCTTCTTTTCCTGTCACTCTTTTTCTGTCTTAGTCTTAACTGGTCTTTTCAGAAAAGCATTCAATTAGGACAAATCATTCCCACAGAAGGCCAGATTCTTAGCTGCTCTAAATCAGTGTAGCTCCAGTGAGGTTGCTCTGGTTGCAGTCAGATAGACCAGGTGAAGGGACAGTTTCACTCTTCTGTCCTTCAGAGATCTCAGGCAGGTTCAACATCTGACAGAAACATTCTAATATTTGAAATAAAGCCAGGCCTCCACAACTGTGAGGCTAATATTTTGGTCTTCCTGCCACTGAAATTACCTCCATGTGGTATTTCACATATGACAGACTGAAAATGATTTACAAATTGCCTAATTTCTTGACCATTTGCAGTCACAGATACAGGAACTATTTAATTTCAGTTTTATTCCTTCTACTCTTATCTCTGTCTAACACCTGCTAAGAAAATATACAGTATCACTTTTTATTCCTTTGCTTTCAGGGTCTTTCACTGCTTTATCTTGTCTATTTGTTACAAATATTTTCCTATTGGGGTCTCAACTCTTGGATTGAAATCTGATTGTGAGACAGAGTTTCTAAAAGAATTTATCTCATATTTTCTCTCTGGTTTGAAAAGAAGCACAAAAAGAGGCATAAATAGTAATTAGACTGATGAGAAGTAGCATTTAAAAATGTGCCAAGTTCAAGTGAGAGTTTCTTTTTTTATTATTTTTTTTAACATGTGAAAAAGGGAAGATTTTACCTTACGTTTTCAGCTCAGTTTGAAAAAGTTTAAATTGTCTTCTGTGCATGGTTAAAAAACAGATGCAAGGCAACATGTGGTCTGAGGTACTTCACCCATCCAAACCCAGGGGATCAGGCTTTTGTCTGATGGACTTTGCAGATAGAAAAACCCTCACTGATAGTGTTAGAAAGTGTTCTATAGTGATAGACTTCCCTTTAGCTTTAAATAATAAAATATTTTTCTTGATTACAGGCTAGAGCTCTCCTTGGGATGTGTGAACCCTTGGACCACACTATGATTCTCATGGCAGTATACTGCCAAATTCATTGAATTATCCTAAGGGCAACAGATGAAAGAAAAATCTACTGTCTGGTGATACAAGTTTGTATTTATTCTGTGAAGGCAAAGTATGGATCAGAAAGTAAATCCCCTTCTTCTTTCTCCTCCTCCTCTCTGATTTTACCTAGTCTTCTAAATATATATGTGTATATATATGTACTTTTAAAGCACAGTTTTAAAGAACTATTCAAATAATCTAATTCAAATTCATTTACTGGGCCAACACACCAATTTTTTTTGCAGTGAATTAAATTGCTGAAAATATTTTGCCAACTTTTACCTGTGGTGATGCATGTTATCTCAGGCTAGTTCTCTAAATTTCCTCATATCCTTTTTTTACATCTGTCTATTTTAGTAGCAACCAACATATACTTTTCCTCCAAGGTCTTTACTGTGTTCCTGGCTGAAGATTCCCAAGGTGCCCCAAGTTCTCTTCCCTTTGTAGTCCTAACTTCTCCCTTTTCTGCAACTATTGCAGCATTGGGATTCCCATTAATATGAGGATATTCTGCATGACCTGTCAGTTGACCAAAATTTTTATAGTCATATTATATATGAATCACTGATTGCACTGATTGCACTGATAATCTTAAGTGTATAAGATGTTTAAGGCATAAATAGATGCATAAATGACGTTGGTGTTAAAGCGAACAAAAGTAGGGTAGGTCCAGAAGTGTAGCTATTGGGAAAAGCTCCTACCTGTAGTGATTATAAATTTTGTGCTAGCAAAATATTCTCCTGGATAATTTATAGCCCATGACAGTGAAAAATGTCTGAGTTAAAACATAAGTGTGTGATCCAAAAATTATTGAAGTCAGTGGGCATCTTTCCATTGGCTTCAGCAGACTTTGTCAATGATGTAAAAGTGGTTAAAGGGATTTAGCTCAAATGTTCCAATAGTTACCCTCTGGACCCAAAAGCAGGGGGAACATTTTAGCCTAGAAAAAGGATTTTAAAAAGCAGTTGAAAAAAAGTATGAAAAAATTATCTGCAGTAGAAACTTTCATGATTGAACAGATATACCAAGAGGAGGAGGAGGAGGTGCTAGCTCTCTCAAAAAGACTCACATCAAGCTAATATGGACTGTGTCAGTGAAACCCAAAGACAAACAACAAAAACCTCTTATGCCTTGATTATACAAAGATCTGTATGGTGGGTAAGGAAGGGTTAAAGACAGATAGCTTCAAAGATGCTAGAAGTTGATATTATTTATTCTATTTGGTTGCTAAGATTTTAGCATATACTTCTACCCTTGGTGGCCTGAGGCTACATCTTCTGCTATTGTCCTTGAAGACTTTAAATCAGTTTTCTGATTGAATTTAAAACAATTTGGATTAGACTCTCAGCCAGTTGTCCTTATGATTGTTCTTATGTGGAGAAGGTGGATATTTTGCTTTTAGACTACCTATGACCATAAATATTCCTTATTAATGTGTATACTTTAGGAGAGTTTTAAATTTACTCTAAGGAACCAATCAACAAGGAAACGGAAAATACTACAGTGAACCTTTTGCAGGTAAAGTAAAAACTGATTGATATGCCTTTCAAAAATATTAGGAGGGTTTAATTAAGATCACAAAAATATTTTCCAACAAGCCACATGATACTCATGGTTAAAGCATGGCCTTTAATGATGGTTTTACCACACACACAAAAGCTGTTGATTCAGCAAAATGTGGTTTAATTTAAAAGCACTTATAAAATCATTCTCTGAATTCAAACAGAAGAAAAAAATTTCTATCCTTCTTTTCTTTCTTTATTTACATCTTGCTCCTTCTTTTTCTCTCTTAAAATCTGGCATTCTCTTCCTCTCTCCATCTGCCTTCCCCCATTCTGCCTTCCTCTCACTGCAGCTTAATTTCCTCTCATCTGTTTTGTCTTCTATTTCTTTTTCTTTCTTTCTTTCTTTTTCTTTCTTTCTTTCTTTCTTTCTTTCTTTCTTTCTTTCTTTCTTTCTTTCGCTCCCTTCCCTTCCCTTCCCTTCCCTTCCCTTCCCTTCCCTTCCCTTCTAAACTACGCTTTTAGCAATCTTTAAAATGCTCATGCAGGAAAAAAATATGTATAGTGTCATATAATATTTTTAATCTCTCCTTGGACTGCTGAAAGTGATACTAATACCTCATGTCTTCACTAGCAGGGAAAAAACCTCACCTTTTATGTACATTTAATGGGGGAGTGAGGAGGAAAAAAAAATCAGAACAGTAATCCAGAACAGCAAACAAAACCCCTCCTTTGAGGGAGCAGTGGGAAATGACAACATACTTTCATTTTCCTGCCTTTGGGGAAAGACTTTCAAAACTGTTCTGGGCATGATGTCCAAAAACTACATTTGAAGTAAAAGTATATAAGCCACTACGTTCAAAGAGAATTAAGCATCTGTCTTAAACTCACCAAGGTAAGGAAATTCAGAATTAAGACTGTAACTCCATACTTAACTCACACCTTTGTAGTCAGTCCATGTGGAATGACAGATCACCCACTGCTAAGAGACCACTGTGATTCCAGCTTTAATGTTGAATATCTTTGCTCTGTAAGTGCTGAACTACATCTGGAATGTTAACCTATTTGTTAGTTTTTCTTTTTTTTTTTTTTTACATCAATGGGAATAAAAGCAAATAAAAACTTACGAAAGCTTATGTTTTGAAATAGCTTTTATTTTAATTTTTGTAGTTTCTGTTTTTTTCCCAATGATCAAATTTGAAGAAAAACTAATTATGGGAAAAAACATGGTTTTTTACTATGATCTTTTGCCAAGTTTCAATCCAGTGCAAAATTTTACAGTCATGTGAGCCCCTAAAAGGAGAGGTTTATAATGGAAGCATTGACAAACTCTTAAGCAGAGCAAGGCAAGTAGGTGTCTCTATAATATTGCTCAATAAGAACCTTGTAATTACAGGTCCGAATAGAAGGTGGGAGTATAGGGGGAATGAAGGATTTTCCTCCATGTGATATTTCTGGCATGATTTGTGCTGAGGTTTGTTGTGCCATAACCACAACTCACTTCTCCACTAACAAAATATTAATGATACAACACTTTTTCACTAGATTGTAGAAAAAAATTTCTTGTTTCCTTACCAAATCTATATTTTATTGCTTACCTTTCAATTGTAGCTAAGAATAATTGTAGTTTTTGAAATTTCTCTAATTTGTGAAGATTGTCCTTCTCTTGTGAGAGGAAAATGTGACATTTCAGCAAAAATCCACTTCATTCCAAGGAAATGGATTTTCAGGGCTTTTACTTTGTGAGTTCAAAATCTCCACTGTCAAGTCCTTTGAAACTATTCCTCTTTATCAAAATTTAAACAGGCATAAAAACTTTTCAGTGATTCATTCAGTCAGGTTATTCAGCTGAAGCTTCATCTTTAAAACTTTATGGCTGTGATCTTCCATCTGTAATTCTTTCCATGTTGCATTAGAGATCACCCTTGTCTGCTTGGATGTGTCACTTTTTCTCCAACATCAACACATTGCTCCTGTAACATCCTCCAAAGAAAAATAACCACAGAAAAGGTCTTGCAAATAACTTTTCAGGATTGGACCACATGGAAGAATACTGTAACTGTGATCTCATGTAGTATATCTATCTCTAGGACAGGCAGGATGGAGGGGGAAGAAAAAGGAGAGATTATCTAGTAATTTCATATACAGAGAGACATGGAAATATTAGCAACAGTGTGGAAATGGACAGAAATATAAATCAAGGCATTCTGGTGAGATTAAATTACTGAGTGTAAAAGGTGTAGGCTTTTGGCAAGTATTCTTAAATATGAATGTCCTTTTTTTTCATTACACACTAATGGTCACTGTTCTTGGCCCCTACTTGGGTCACGTTCCCATTAACCTGTCTTTGAGCTGTTTTTTTCCATATAGTCTTTGATTTACAGCACATTAAATAAACTGAGATTAGCTTCCCTGAAACCAAGAGAGTTTTATGCCAGCATAAATCTGATGTAGCTGAAAAGACAGCTCAACTTTGAGGACATTAGGATTTGGCTTTAAATTACAGTGTTAAAAACCTCAAAAAATTGAGTCTCTTTTATCAAATCCTGCTGGAAAGACAAATAAGACCACTTTAGATCTTGTTCTCCAGGTTCACTGTACATGTCCATAGCTAAGCCCCACTGTACTGCTTTTCCCATGCTGCTGAAAGACCAATTTCTCCTCCCATTCCTCTGTGGTGGATGAAAGCATGGCAGTGGTGTAAAGCGAAGGCTAAATGCTTTTGATCCAATCAGATGAAACCCTCTTAGCACAGATGCTGATGAAGATAGCATCTTCCCCTCCAGCCACAGCCCATGAAAGGCACAGCAGAAGCTGTGCAGGGTCATCCTCTGGGCAGAATTACTGTTGCCTTCAAAACTGAAATGGTTTTACTTGACAAAAGTGTATGCCCAAGGCACCGTAACTGAGGCTGTCCCTCGATGATTTAACATCCCCTTCACCTTCCAGCCTCATTGTGGAGAGTATTGTGGCCTCAATCTCACAAAACAGCTGCATCACTCTCATGCCAGATGGGACTGATGATACAGACCCAACTCCTTTGACTGCTTTTGACTGCATTGACCTTGAGGCCAGAGATTTTCCCAGGTCTGCCTCATATTGTTGTTCCAGGATTACATGTCCTCCAAAATTGTTGCTGAATTACAACATGTATTTTACTGTCCATATGTTCATTTTCTTTTTTTTTTTTTTGACAATAATTTAAGAGCATATAAAAATTTATATATGAATCACACACATGCAGGTGTACATGGAAACTTCCCAGCTATATTATGCTCAAAAGACCCAAACCAACCATGCTGTCTTCCCTTGCATGGGATTAGTGGCTCATCCATCTTTGTCAGTTACTATTCCACATAGCCACATTTATTTCCATTTCCAACAGTATATGGCATTTCTTTTTTAAAGTCAAAGGAGCTTTAGTACACTCTGTCCTGTAGCCACAAATTGGGCAAGCAACCATGTAGCTGTGCCCCAGCATCTACTATATGTTTTAATTTGGATTCCGATAAATCTTCTAGTGAACAGTAATAGCCTGTCATAGCATCAAAAGCATTAACAGAATGAAGAAAATGGTTCTACTTCAATAAGATACCTGATAATCCATCCATATGCTCACAGGCATACTTAAATTTGGGGCCTGAAGCTCATTTGACTCTAGGATGGCTAATACCATTCTAGAACAGAGATGTTACGCAGTCCCATGACAAACCAGGCTGGGTCCTGTGAGTTTAAAATGTCAGATAATAGAAAAAGAAAATGGTTAACTCCTGAAAATTATTTCAACTCAACCAGAATATACACCCTGTACATTGTTGACCTTCATACCACAACAGAAATGTCTATGTATTTATCAGAGTGGAACAGCAAACACAATGTATATATAATTTTGTCTTGAAAATTTATATTGGTGATGCAGGAATAATTTTTTGCATGTGGAGGATTTAAGTTTGGAAACCTAATATAATTTAGACTTAAATTTCTAAAGCTTTAATTTTTGCTGAGTGTTTAAAGAAGGAAGACAGGGAAAGGGAAAAAGATAAAGAAAATTCGTAGTAGCACTGGTAAGCACCCCATCCTCCTGAAAAACTGTCTGATTGATTGTGATTCTTCTGCCATGTTTTGCATATTAACTTAATTGCCTTGGAAATAATTGCAAAACTCCCAGCTCAGTGTACAAACCTCTTCCGTTTCCATAAATTCTGGATTTATGGTGCTTAGGGACATGGTTTAGGGCTGGATTTGGCAGGGCTGGGTTAGCAGTTTGACTTGATGATCTTATGGGTCTTCTCTAACTTAAATAATTCTATGATTTTATGATTTTTAGGGAAAAAAAATAGGCAGCCAGAAGCACCTGAAAAGGCTAGTGAGTATTATATCTCTTTGTGCTTGAATATTATGTGCAGTTCTGTTTTTCCACATCAAAAAAATAAAACTAGTAGAGGGAAAGGTAACAAAGGTATGGACAATATGTGGACAAAAAAAAAGGGATAAACTTCTGCAGGAAGCAAGGACGGAGTTTTACAGACTAAAAAAGAGACACAGCACATACATTATTAGTGCACATACTGAAAGCCTAAGAAGGCATAAACAGCTCAGAGAATATGATTAAGAAAAGATTATTTATGCTATCTCCATACAACACCTGGGTAGATATCAAATAAAAGGATCATTTGTCAGAATGAAAGCCTACAAATGGCAATACTTACTCATCCGTAAGAAATCTTTGTGGAAGTCATGGCAGATGTTACGTAGCCCAGCACTTTTTTGTGATTGGTGAAACTCTTGGAAATACAGTCCAACAAAGGCTCTTAAAACAAATCTTCTACCCCTGTCTCAGGAATCACAGACCACTTAGATATGGTGAAAAATCTTGGTGAAATGTTTTATCACAGACACTTGGGTGAAGGAGGGAGAAGCCAGGGCTAATTTCTTAAAGATTTATGAGTGATTTCTAATCTCTCTGTATATTTCTATGATTCATAATAAGACCATTCTGACCAGCCTCAACTCATGAGTAATGTTAACCAAATTTAAAATTTCATCAGGAGAAGATAAAGCAATAGTGACCTAAAACATCTTGTAGAAACAACAATATAAAAAATAAAATTACTAATCCATACAACTCTGGGAATTAACCTTTGCATTTCTATCAGGAGAAGAAAGGAAGATAACCTGGAATTTCTGTTGATTTTTTTTTTTTTTTGCATAGAAAAGTTATAAACCATACTAAATTTAGATGATTATTGAAAGAAATAAACTGGAAAAGCCCATGGATACCCAATGCCAAAATCCAAAGTAATTCCAGCTCCCTAGCTGCAAGGTTTTGAATATCTCAGCAAAACACTTTATTTCCTAAAAAATAGTAGAGAAGTCAAATCAATGAAGAGCCAATGATGCAGAGAGGATGAAGTGTAAGAAATTTTATATCCGTAACCAAAGGAGGAACAGAGAAGACAAACTGCCTTATATGACATCCCTCTTTCCACAGGAGGAGAAAAAAGCCCCATGAGTTACTACAGTGCTCTGTTGCCTCTCATATTAATTATTAGAGCAGGAAACATCACAAGGAAATGTGAAGAGCCAGAAGCAGCAGAGACATTCTTCAAAAAGCTGGAAATTGAATTGCATTGCAAGTTGGATTTCAACAAAATGAACTCACAGAACTTAAAGAAATACCTTGAGATTGCTACCCAGTAATGCAAAAAGCGAATTGGAAAATAGATTTAAAGGAAAAAAAGAACCTCTGGAGGAAGAGAGAGCAAATAAGAAGAGAAAATTCAGCATAATATGTAATAGAAAAAGAAAAGGATGCCAGGTGAAAGAGAATTTCTACAGTCAGTGTAATTCATGGTATTATTATCATTATAGTGATATACTGAAACCTTGAAGTACATGTTCCTTGCATGTGACTATAAAAGATTTCTAGTCAGCTATCTAAGATGTAGGTATTTTTGATTTGTTTCTAGAGCTAGGGAAGATAAATGCCATAGTCTTCAGCACCCTTAAAAATTTATGACCTCTGGACTTCAGCAGCCCTGGGATTTCTTTACTTTTTACTTTTTGCTGAGGGAAAAAATTCCAGAAAGATTAGCTGAATAGCACTGTACTAGGTGTTAGTGTTCTTCAGTAAGGTTCATACATTATTTTATGATATAGAAGAGCTGAGATCAGATCTTTAGTCTTAATCAGAGGATGGATTGAATCATATTCTTCTACAGCCAGAGTCTGTACCTTCACTGTTGGCATGTCTTTGAAATTGCTCAATTCCCTCTTTCATTTTTACTAGAACCATCTTCCTGGAGATAAAAAAAGAACACCATCTAAATAATTTTTTGTTAAAGTTTTATCAAAATTAAACAATTAAACACAACAAACTCACAATTAAAAAAATATCCTTCTAGGAAAAGACAATGTCACACAGGAAAAACCCCCAACTTCACTGGAAAATCCTTTCTTAGACCTATGATGACATTTGTAAGACATATAATGGAAAGATATGTAAGAGGAAACATAAAGAGGGAGATGGAACTACTTAAGTTAGCAAATTCATGTGAATATTCTAATGCAATTTGACCTACCAAGTTTAAGTGTGGAGCCCCTTGAGTTCCCAGCAATGGGTTCTGTCGTGCTGTGACATCAAATGGCAGCTTCATTAGCACCTCCCTCCTTCAATAGAAAGGGAACTAACCATTTAGAACCTTAAATCTCACTAAAAATTGTGTGACTTGGCTTTCCATGTGACGTGAGAGAAATTAAGTTTGGCTCCCAGACTGGAGAAACCTGCATTGCTAATACTGAGACTGGACAGATGCTGTGATCTCAGTGACACACTGACACGTCGGAAGGACACTGATACAGCATGTGCTTCCTGATCCACACTTTCTCTGAAGGAATCTGGTATTTACCAGTGTGAACAGCTGCTCTGCAGTTAGTGGCATGAATTCCTTGTTAGCGATGTAGTGATTAATATGTGCTTTTCTGGGAGTATGCATATTTTTTCCTTTAGCTTCATGACTTCTCTCTTCCTCTCTCCAGAAAGGGTTTAATTTCTCCTACAATTAATCTCATTTTGTAGAACAAGTGTGTTTCATTAAAATTCAATGTTTTACTGAGGAGAGATGAATCACAGAATCACAGAATATTCTGAGTTGGAAGGGACCACCAAGTGAATGGCTCATGTGGAAGATACAACTAATCAGGATTTATATATCCTGCTGGTTTTATGGGGAGATGCTTCCAGTCACAGAGATTTCTTTAGCTCTCCAAATCAAATAAATATCAACAGTACCTCATGTTGTCTTCCAAAGCAAATCCTTAGTACTTGAAGGAGAGGTAACCATAAAAATAGTCAGTGCTTACCTCTCACGTCTTCTTGGGGTTGTTGTTACAGCAAAGCAGCAATGATGTGAAGAAAGAGTGAATTATGGGATGGAGGCCAGTCAAGGTAACAGCTGAAACAGAAGCAGGAATGTGAGCCATGGTAGTAGCTCTTCAGTCTGCTGGAAGGGATTTAATTGTATTTCTAAAACCCTGTGACTTTGTAGCACAAATAAAAATTTCAGCTAGGCATAACATTAACATGGAAATGCCATTAGATGTTGAGTAACAGAGTTTGACCCAGTGCTTTCTACCACTGTTAGAAAGATCATACTCTATTTTGTTTTCATTTAAACCACATAATATTTTGTTCTTTATTTCAAAAGCTATTAGAAAATTCTATATATTTAGAGGGTGGCAGTGTTTTGGGTTTTTTTCCCAATTTTTGTTTTGCATGTGTTGACTATGAGTTGTCTATGTGCCATTTCTTTGAAACATTGTAGTAATTACACTTAACTTCAAATTTATAGAAGAATCTCTTTATAGCCTCTCAATTTTTGCTGTGAAAGCAGGCAAATAAATGTGCGGTAATTAAGCACTTAAAAACAGAGCCTTGTTTGCTGGTAGGTCTTCTGGCTTTTAGGTTTGAAGAAATACTAAATAAAAAATATATGGATTCCAGTTTTTAATAAGATGACTTTTCTAACAATGGGACAAAACCTGTAACAGGTAAATAAGGAATTGAAAAATTGTGATTTCCAAATGGAGTGTTACAACATACCTGTAATAAGAGACCAGAGAAAAATTATTTGAAAAACACTTGTGTAACGTTTGAGAATATGAATGTAGCATCTGCTTCTGAGTGCTAATTTTCTCTGACTCCTTGCAACCATGATGGAAGACAATATGAGAAGTCATCGTCATGATTTTCCTAAAAGGAAAGAACAGGTATACTTGACATGTGGAAACAACAATGGCAGACTGGAATCTTTCAGTTAGCTGTCAGTTCACATCAGCTGAATGATTTCATACACTTGATTTTTTATTTTTCTGCTTAGCCAGTCCTCTTCTATGTTAACATACTTAATGTTCTCAAACAATGTTCTTTCTGGCACAACTGTTTTCATGTAAAATAATAAGCCCATGGTGGAAGTAGCTTTCAGTGAAAGGTGATATTTTCCACAACAGTGAAGTTAATTTGTTAAGGGTGGGTAAGCATGTGCTAAGTTCTCTGCTGCAGTCCCCTACCACTGTCAGGTCATGCTGGCTAGACTAAGCCATGTTATTCAATGCTCATTTACAGCCATAGTGTATTTTGCATGACTTCAGATACCTGAATCAGTTCTCACAGCTCAGCTTATGCCTGAGGTTGTGGACTTCAGCTCTCACTGGCGATCATGCCAGTGCTCAG
The DNA here is from genome assembly GCA_013399945.1 of Ploceus nigricollis. Classification (NCBI taxonomy): domain Eukaryota; kingdom Metazoa; phylum Chordata; class Aves; order Passeriformes; family Ploceidae; genus Ploceus; species Ploceus nigricollis. The sequence goes on from VXBC01004441.1 coordinate 367,998, forward strand.
CTGTCTAGGTAGCTGTCTGAACCAAACTGAGGTGAACACCATGCCACAATAAAGGCACCCAAGATCATAAAATCACAGAATATCCTGAGTTAGAACAGACCCACAAGAATCATCAAAGTCCAGCTTCTGAACAGGACCACCCTAAGAATCATCCCATGTTCCTAAGGACTTTCTCCAAATACTTCTTGAGCTCTGTCAGGTTTCATGCTGTGACCACATCTTTGGGGAGCTTGTTCCAGTGCCCAGCCACCCTCTGAGAGAAGAATGTTTTCCTAATATCCAACTTAAACCTCTCCTGAGACAGCTTCATGACATTCCCTTACGTTTTCTCACTGGTCATCAGAGAGGGGAGATCACCATCTGCCCCTCCTCTTCCCATTGTGAGGAAGTTGACTGCAATGAGGTCTCCCCTCAGTCTTCTCCAGGCTGACAAGGCAAGTGATCTCAGCCTCTCCTCAAAAGGTCTCCCCTCAAGGCCCTTCACCATCCTCATGGCCCTCCCTTTGTACAAGCTGAGAGATTTATGTCTTTCTTGTTTTGTGGTGCCCAAAACTGCCCCCAGCACTCGAGGTGAGGCCACCCCAGAGCAGAGCAGGACAATCCCCTCCCTTGCCTGGCTGGCAATGCTGTCCCTGATGCACCCCAGGACAGGGTTTTCCCTCCTGGCTGCCAGGGCACTGCTGACTCATATAGATGTGTGGAGGAAAACAATGTGTTTTACAGGAGACTTCACTAAATAGATATCAACTATCAGTAGATGGACTGTACAGTTGTCTAACATCACCTTGCTGAGCCATTGCATTTGGTTCTCTCCATGCACACCTCTGTGTTGGACATCCACTACATTGGACAGACAGAATTTGTAACCAAAATCCAGGATCTGACTGGAGCACTGCAACATCAGGGGATCTAACAGATCTACCAGCAGGTCTTGCCTGAGTTGTGAGGGAAACCCTTCTTGGGAGAAGACTCATCTGCAAGAACTAGTGTAGGTAGAGAGACATTAACACCTTGGTGCTGTGCTATCAGGTATCTGCCATTTTAGGTTGTGCTTCTTTGCTTCTTTTTTATCTTCTTGACTTTCCCTTGTTTCTTAAAGCACAGGCTGCATGCAGGAAAGTGCTGGTAGGAAAGAGCTTGGTGAATGTGAGACATTAATGTGCTCTCTGTTGCCTCAAACTGAGACAAAGCAAACCCTTTTATCTGCATATTCCTTTGATGCTCTCTGGCATATATCCAGGAGCTCTACTAAAGCTTCCCAGTTCTTTTCTTTGCATTGCTACATCCATACCCCGTATCAATGGCCCCTGCTCTCCCCTTGATTACTGCTCCCCACACTTTGCCTTCTTTCTTCTATGTCCTTCTATTACCTACAAAACCCTCAGATTATCCTCAGCCAAAATGGTGACACTGTGGGGATTAAGTATTAAATTTAAAGGAAGTACCCTTTTCACGGTTGTGGGAGTTACAGAAGGGTGGAAAAAAAAGTGTTCTGATCTTTTAACCAACATGAAGTATGGTATGGTAGAGCAAGTCACACAACACAAGTGTTTCCAGCAGAGAAAAATTTTTTTGTTACTGCAAAATTCTACCTATTTTGCAGCATCCATTATGTTGATCCATGAGTGTCTTCATTTTAGGAAAAAAGCGCCCAAAGATGCTTCATGCGTGGATTGCATGGCAAATCACTTGGCGCTACCCATAGAGCCCATTATTCTCCTTCACCCTGTTCCGAGACCTGAAAACACCCTTCTGGCAAACGAGATCACTATGTAATTTCTCAGCTGGATCAATGTCCAATATTTTCATTGATAGAGGACTCATCTAATGAGTTTCAATCTCTAAAGCAAGGACTGTCTACTGGAGTGTCCATGCAGTGATCAACTCCTTTCAGTAGGACTGCCTTGGGAACAAAATGCTATATGTACCCTAAGGGAGCAATAAAGAGGTAAGAAGGGAATGAAGAAAAGAGAGATTAAAGAAAAGAAAGAAAGACAAAACCACAGTAGAGTTGGCATAGACACAGCTCAGGAAGATAATGAAAGTGTAAAGAGACTCTCTGGAAAGCATGGTGGATAACGTGACAGAACACTGTAAAACAGTCTATATAAACATCTTCTGTTTTATTTGAGTTTAAGGTTTTTACTGGCAAATTATCATCTCTGTTTAATAATACTTCTTACTGGTCACAGTTGTGTGTTTAATCCTTCTCTTTTCTACTGTTCACAGAATTTAATTTGGCATCCTCACTGTTAAATATTAAAAATTCATTGAAAATATCTTTGCATTCATGGGTTCCAGTCTTGAGTGATTCATTAAAATGGCTGCCTTCACTAATTCATTAAACAATTCATTAAAATGCCTGCATTCACTGAACATTCAGATGCTTTATTTTAATCTCCAAACGTGCAGAATTTAAAAATCTCCCAAGAGAGTACACTAAAATTCCCACATGAAGCATGAAAAAAGTTTCATAACATTGTACCCACCCCTTAATGCATGTTAATCACAAATCTTATCTGGAATGTTGTGCACATTGTTTGCAGGTGGTCTGTGTGGAATACATTCCTTATTTTATTCCTACCATTAAGTGCAGTATCTCAGAGTAAACTCTTCACTGTGTTAGGGAAAGTTCCTTGTCCAACCACCCAGGAGCCACTCTGACAGTCACTCTTGCGCCATCTGAGCTGGGACTGAATCCCTTTCACAGCAACACACTCCACACTCACACAGCTAGACCAGGTTTCCTTACAGGCTTGACCCCAGGTTCCTCATAGGAGAACCTCAGATGTCCAGACCCTTACAATAATTTAATCATAGTGCAATAACTAAATATCTAAATAGCAAAATAACAGCAGATCTGGATGCCTCTGAGGAGGGACCCCTGACAGAAGAACACCTGCACTTTTGCAGTCTAAGCATGGAAAAGTCTGGGAGTCATCAGCTCCTACTGTGTCTCTCGATGTCCAGTCACCTGCCACAGGTACCTGAGCCCTTTGCTCTGCAAAGGGTTGGCAGTTCCTGCCCTCTTTTTTTGGGCTTGGGCTGGGGCTCCTGCCCCCTCTCCCCCCCCCCCCCCCCCCCTCTCCTCGCTGAGCTCAATCTGCAGCTTGCACACTGAACTCCTGCACTGAATGTATTCCTTGACAACTGGGCTACTAGTCCAGCCATCTGCACACTTCCATCCTTAATTTCACAAAAGTATCAGCAAAGTATCAGCAGTATCAGCAAAGACCTGCTGTAAGAGCCTGGGTTCTGTTAACAACCTCTTCTTTCCACCTCATATATGCTTACTTCCAATGGTCTGAAGTTACTGCATCACCAAAAACTTGTTTGCATCGAACACTAGAAAGTTGCTCACCAGGGGCTTTTACATGCTGCCTCTGAAGGGCCAGTAGAGCAGATGTGCTAAGACATGAGACATACACTGCTTGGCCTCTGAATTGCTCTGTCTTCAGGTCATGTAATGTGCAAAATTCCAGATATAAATTCAAGATGGGAACATCACAATGGCAGAGCAAGAGGGCTTTGACTGGATAAGGGAGGGCTGATTTCAAAATACACAGTGCTGTGGGGATGCAAATAACTTCAAGTGGCAGAATGTTAGCTCTGGGACAATGTGGCATGCACCACACATGGAACTGTTCTTGTGACTCACTCAGAGGTTTGGAAAAGCTGGACCATGTTTCAATTATAAACATGTGCTAAGAATGGAGATGTCTTCTCCAGTTGAGTGCCTGTATAATTTACAGTTGTTGTCTCAATGAGACTCCCCTGTAATATCTTGTATAAGTATTAGTGTTTGCAAACATAGGGATTGAAAACTGTCTGGTCAACTCTAAATTTCTTTGCTTAGCAGTGATAGTAATGGAACACATCTTCTGAAGGGCAGTGCCTCTTATAGTAAGAAATACAGGTGTGAGGTGTGAAGACTTGGCTTTCAATGTCCATTTCTTCTTTTGTCTGCATTTGTTATCTACTGGGAGATGCTATGAAGGCTTCAAAAGGTAAAGCCCTACAGTATGATGACCAAAATATTTGGGCTAGAAAGTTGGATTTGAAGGAATGTAAAAGGGTAGATTCACAGGAGAAACAAATAGACAGGATAAGGTCATTATTCTCATGCATCACTGAAAAATACGTGCAGTGATCTATAATTATTTTTCAAAAATATGAAGTCTATAACTGTTTAACAAACCTTTCCAGGTACTATTCCTGGTGTGTGTTTCCACAGAGAATAAAATTCTTCCCAGCTGTAGTCTTAAAAACCCATCAGCCTCTCAGCATTGGAAGAAAAGTGTCATATTCTGACTTCTGTAAGCTTCTCCAAGTGAGTATGAAGCTGTGTCCTTTCTGGGAAGCCTGGTGACAAATTAATCCCAATGGGTAGAATTGAACAATGTTTTTGAATAGTCAGTTCATCAGAAATGTGATTTGGAGAATACTGAAATGATTTGTGACAAATCAAGCCATAATTTCAGGAAAAAAAAAAAAAAAGAAAAAAAAGAGGAGGGAGAGAGGAAAGAAGAGCTGGAAAAGTTGAAAAATGAATAACAAATTTTAGTTCTGGGACTGATCAACAGGTCAAGAAAAAGAGAATATAAAAGAAACATCACAAGCAAGAACTAAAGAAGCCTAAATGATGCAGTTCAGCCTAATGCAATTTCTTGTTGTTGCTCAGTCAACAAACAGAAAATTCAGACATTCCTGTAGTCCTGCTCCCAAGAGGCCTGGAAGCAAGCAGAATCTTGAGGTAGCCTGTTCCTCTGCACAGCCAGTCTGTCCCATGTGCTGGGTAAAAATAGTAGAGCTGTAGTAACACCAGCTCAAACACCACCTCCTTTTAGGTTCACCTCAGTTGCCCCAGGATTACACCTGTGACTTTTCTTTGCAACAGAATGAACAGCAGCACTCCCACTCCTCTCTTTCCTAAAAGCTGTTCCAGAGGTTGTCAAAACCCATGTCTTCAGGGTCAGAGGGCTGATCTAATCAGTTCCACCACCTCTATGGATCTGGACCTATGGAAAACCACACACCAGACGCTGTAGTCCAAACCCTGGAAATATATCTTGTTACAGATTAAAAAAAGATGCTACTCTATGCCACAAAGCAACTGAACAACTAATTGTGTAAACTTGGCAAGTGAGTAGCTGTTTTGGTAAATATGTGATTTTGAAGATTTGTCTACATAGTTAACTGTTGTCTGTTCAGCAGTCTGGCATGTGCTTGCATAATTGAATGTAGAAACTACTTTTAACATTTTGGTGGCTGCTCCCTTTGGTGTTTTGGAGCATGCAAATAGACTCATTCATCCAACCCTCTTCTGTGACAGATTTGGCAGAAAGTAGCTCTCACTTCCCCAATCTTTTTATGGGTAGTATCTTCTTTATGCTAAAAAAAAGTCACATTTATAATATACTTTCATTTTTATAAGGTGGCCTATTTGCAGCATGAATAATTCTCTGTTCTGCAGATTGGCAGCATTTTATGGTTTCACATTCAGTTCCCCACAACTGCCCATGTTGAATGTGATGGTATGGGATGTCCTGGGTTCAGACTCCTCTCTCTCTGCAATTTGTCTATTTAATTTGACAAACCATTGCATATATTGTACTTGGCAGTACTATGAATAATTTCCTGGCAGTTAAATTCTCTTCTGACAACATTTTGCAATTCAACCAAAATTTATGCCCACCAGAAGGCTGATATAAAAAAAATCTTGCTGATGACCACATGCTATTAAGGGTTCCTGCTTTCGCAGGTTATCTACTCCAGGTTCTTGTTTATTCTGTGTCTGCCTGGAAGCTTATTTGTGAAAAACAGCCCATTCAGTTTTTTTATATAAATATAAGGTTCAGGTTTACTTTAGAAAATAGCTGATTTCAGAACTAAACAGAGCTAATGAGAGTTAAAAAGTCCCCTAATAAATTACATTTTTACCAACATTTCAGATCCTGAATTTGAATGTGAGGCTGCTTGTGTATAGCAATATATTGCATACTAATTTCCTCCAGATATGCCCTTAGAGGGATAATAAATCTAGTTTTTCAATCCATCCAGAACTTTACTTTAAGTGCCTGCAATTTTTCATCTTGATAGCAGTGGGTATAATCTAAAGCCCAGTGAAGTCAATAGGAGTCTTTTCATCAAGTGTTTGGAATAAGGGCCAAGGATTCATCTTGCTATTTTTTTTAAGGCAAGCTATTCATGTGACAGCTAAGCAAGTCCACCACGAGCATTTTGGTCAAGTTCCTTACTGAAAACCAGATTGCTGTTATGACAGCATAATGGTTAGTTTTTGTTCAAGGAGGACAATACAATATATATACAGTGTGCTTTTGGAGTGAACTCAAGGTGGCATTTCTGTAGACACAAATTTCTCCACAACCTCTTGAGTTTTTTGTGAGTGCATGAAATGGATGTCAAGCAGTAGGTGAGAAATCACACTTCTAGCTGCCCATCTTGCAGTCTCACAGGCTTTTTCTGCTGTGAAAATTGTTGTTCTTTATGAGGGATAACTTCGTTGCATATAAAGAAGACATGTTGAAAGGACAGAGAATATTTAGCGAAAATTTTCTTCAGAAAAAATCTCCCTAGCATGTTACAGTGGTTCCCATAACCAGTTTTTTGGATGCTGCATAAAAGGGTTGGCCTTAATATGGCTGTCATTTGACAGAAATTCTTTGTTTGTTAGTTGTCAGCTGCTCTGGGCAAAGAATATATGGTATTTCACAGACTTCCAAAGTGAAATGCTGGATGAACGGTGTCAAACTGAGACAGGACAATTACGTAAAAACTGTGGCAGAACTCCACAGGAAAAAAAAATTACTAATTCACCTAGTCCATTTTCAGTCCCTCTGCAGGGACTGTTAGACATCATGCAATCTTATTTTAAGTGCCTAAAGCAACAGATTTAAACAGCTTCTGTGGCTTCACAATGTTTCTTCATTTATCAGTTTAATTTAATCCTGTTGTGTCTAGTTAATTATTGCTGTAGCATCCAGCATCTTCTTGCTTCCCTGGCTACCTCTTTGTTCCAGCACATGCATTTGCCAGGTTTTGATCTGCAGCTGATATTTATTTAGCAAGGAAAACAACTTTGAGATTATGACCCTTTAGACTATCCACACTCTTGTTCTCTTAACAGCTGGATTTTATCACTTGCTCCCATATTCTTTCTCTCTCTCTGCCCTTGCCCTTGTCCTTTCTCTGCCTTCTCAAATTGCTTGTGGCTTGTGTTATAACTAAGCAAGAGAAAGCTGCTCTCCATGATTTGATGCCTTCAAATCAGGATCTGCCTAAAATCAAGTGCTACCCAGGTTGCACTATGTTATACAGCCTGATTTTTAGATTTGATGCAGAAATCTCTGTGTAAGTTTTTTCCTTATAAGAGAAAAGGCAGAATAATTGTGGTTCCTTGGAAAAACAGCAACCTTTAGTAGAAATATTAAAATTATCACCTGAGTACAGTAACTTGGGTTCTAGAAAGACCTTCAAGTGCTTGATGCTGTTACTACTCATGCTCTCCTAAAACAAAGAACCCTGTTGCTTTTTCAAACTTTATACTGAGCTTTATTCCCTCCACAAGAGTTCAGACTCTGTCATGTAACCATTTTCATTGTCCAAATTTGTTTGTCATAAGCGATCACGAGATAGAAGAGACATTATCTAGGTTTGAAAATATTTTTCTTTGACATTGTAACCACTAGGAGTTCCAGACTGAATTTTCAAAAAGGGCTGATCGTATCTCAGCTTGCCTGGCTTCCTAGCTGCCATCAGAGGGTTTTTGTGCCAGTTGGCTTTGAGACTTGTTCTATCATAACTTAGCATGAGCACATTTATTTTTCCACTGAGACATGTTGATGCTTTAAAGTTTTGTGAGGACAACAGCAACCACCTCTGCTTCCCTGCCTGACAACACATGCCCAGCAAGTGCCTAGACCCTGAAATATATAGGATGGCCAGAGAGTAATTCAGAAACTTTATACATGTCACAGAAGAGTAGTACTGGGTGAGTTTACCATTTCAGTCAGATACTTTTAGAGGGGTCTTTTCATGTTTACTGGCTAATGTGACTTTTCTTGCCTAAAGAAAATGGATTCCACATTCTTTCATTATCGCAAAACACTTTGATTCCTTTCATCCCAAAGTATACTCTGATATGCAGAGCAGTTTACATATAATGGTTTATCTATAATTACATATTATTCTGTGGTTTTATTGATTTGGATTTCTGTCTGGCATCCTGCAGCACTTTTGTCTGCTGGTTTCCTTGACCTAACACTCACTGTTGTTCTTTTTATTACCAAGGACCATTGGGTTTCACTGACTTTCAGAATATTTTACGGTAACTGTTAGCTTTGTTATCCTCAGGTCATCTGTATTTTGTGTATTTTTGTATTTCCTCATTTTACTGACTGTATGCTTTGTTAAAGTTTTTGTATTTCTTTAGCCCTTTGAAGTTCTTTCTGCACATTACTTCCTGTTGCCTCTAGTTTACTGCTGCAGGAATTGTAACATCATTTTAATCACTGAGCAGGATTTACATCTTATGTCTATTCTCTTTTCCTCTTTTCTATTAATTTTGGAGGGAAAGAGTTAAATATTCATTTCTGTTTCGCCTTTGGCAAGGGCCACATCTTTTCAACATTGATTCTGCAGATGACATTTTGCATATTGCATTTCCAATCATCCTCTTCATGAACTGAGCCTTTATCTTTGGAATGATAGAAGAGAAGCAATCATGCCAGTCTGCTAATTAAGTTAAGGGCAAGTGTCTGTAATAGCTGGCTTCTGTCCCATGTTGTGCTGCATCTTATTTTTCTCCGGGGATAGTCTTCATTCAGACAGTCAGAGTATGTGAATCAATAAGGACTCTATCTTTTAAAATGTATACTATACAAGAAAACATTTTGTGTAGTTGTAGGTAGATTAAAAAGCAGCATGATACAAATGGAGCGCGAGATTCTGTAGGACCTAATGTGATTTTGCAGCTATCTAACTAATCATATGAAATACAAATGTGTCATGCACAGTTTAGGTATTTTGCCAAGTTATCAGCCTGGTACAACATCTTTGAATCCAAGGAATGTGACATAGGATAGGGTGAGATTTTCTAGAATGCCAGGGCCTTTTCATGGTAACAACCAGTGTTTTTGTTTAGACCTTGTGGCAGCTTGTTCCTAGACCTAGTTTTCTGAGATATTCCATGTACCCTGTGCTGAGTAGCAGCACAGTAGCAGCTGAGTAGCAACTAAGAGGCAATGAGGTGCTCATTTCTAGGCTAAGATGCAGAATTCTAGCACAGCACTGTCCCCCTTTACTCCTTCTTTACAGGTTTTTCTCCAGCTTTTACCACTCCTGTTTACTCAGAGAAGCACTCTTGCTTTCCAACTGAATTGGAAAAAAAACCAAAAACACAGAGAGAGGAATGTGATTACAGTAAGTATAGTTCATCAGGATTGATGGGGTGAGAACTGACCACCCAGTAAAAAGGCCACTGCCTTTTCTTAGTTATACAATATCCTATGATAACTAGAAGTGTTTCCTGAGTATCTCAAGGTCTAAAGTACCCTGTCTTTTAGAATTTTTTTTCATTTGTTTTCCAATTTTCCTTTCCTCCACCTCTGAGCAAAAAAAAAAAAAAAAAATAGTTAGAGAGATCTTTGCTTTTCGTGGAGTGTGGAGGTTGGAACTGGGACATATTAGCATGCTTTTTACCCACTCCCAGCATTTCTTTAATTCTTTCCACAAGGTCAGCACTTTCTTTGCTTTTCAGAATCATTCAAACTGAAGCTACTTGATGGTAGATGTTTTCATACTTAAGGGCTTAAAAATAGAAGCTACTTTAATGCATCCAATATGCTCAAAGAGCAAGCATTATATTTTCTGATGCCCTTAAGGGAAGTTTACTAACTCTGTGTTAGAATACCACTTGTAAACAACCACACCCTTTGCTTAGCACAGAGTAGTTCACTTCTTGGTCAAAAAATTTTCATGTAGATGTGAAGGGATTCCTATTTACTTTCAAAGCCCCTTTTGAAAGACTTATTGCCAGTTTATGCCCATGTCCTATTAATGTTAAAAAGTTATTCACAGAGTCGCAACAACCACGTAACTGGATATAAAGAACTGCCTGATAGAGTGTTGTGTCTGACATGTGTCTGAGCCTGAAAAAGCAAGGTGACCCTTGCTGAGAAAAGGAAACATGAAAAGGAGTCCAATGGGAGCTGTGTTTGCTGAATTAAAGGCCTTGGAAATAAGGTGCTGCTGGACATCACCATAAGCTTGAGAGTCAGAGCTCAGAAGAAGTAAGTGTAATTTAAACATTTAAGAGCTGATGTTAAACTAAATCCAGCTGTGTGTTGAAGTCAATTTGAAATTAAAGTCTAGAGATTTTCAGTTCCAAAGGGAAGTTGATGTAGTGAAAACATTGAAACGAGATGCAAACTTCTTTAAGACCTACTGTTCAAAATGAAAACTTTTGCTTGATGCAGGATATATAGAAATGATTAATGTATTTTCAATTTAACAGCACCACGAGGTTGTATAAATCCTTTTCAGTGTTATCTGGGATGTTTCCAAAGCATAGCAAACAGCATATTTGCCTAAAGTAAAAATATATCCTTTCCAGCAGATTACACTGAAAATCAGTTGCTTATTGCTCTCATTATAAGATTTGTGTCCCTGGCCCCAACACCCTGCTCAGAGAAGTGTTGACAGCAGTACTGTCTGGTACAAATGCTTAAAGAAGTTAATAGCACAGAGTCTGCTTTTGTCTGCAGTTACCCTGATGCAGAAGAGCCAAGAAAAGTCACTGTTATTTTCATATTTCCTCGAAAAGATAGCTTAAAAATAAGAGAACCAATCAAAGGGTTTCTTTAGCAAATTAATTTAACACACTGCTGTATAAATCAGGGTATCTACAAACAGGATATGAGGTCAGCCAGGCTTGAAGCCTACACGGAGATGTTCCTGTATGTACAGGAGCCCCAAGTGTCTTGTAAACATATGCTATGTTTATAGGCTTATCCAGTGACTTAACACTCATCTAGATTGAAAATTACTGGGGGGATATTTAGTTGTCCATATCATAATCAAAATAAACAAAACCAGTAGCTGGCATTGACTAGATAATTACAAAGCTAAGCTTATGTAATGTCCTATCCAATATCCTTATAACCATATATTCCCTGTAATTTCTGAAATATGCAAATTTGAGTAGGTAATAAAAACTCTCAATTTTTTTTCCAAAATTTGGGAAAAAAAAGCCTGTTTATGGTAAATTGAGCCTAATACTATGAAAAGCAAAAGATAATAAAAATGTGAAAATTAAACAACCATTCCATTTATAAAATAAGTATGCATTAAAACAAAACTGTCATAACAATTAATCCTGAATATATTTATCCCAATTAAATTTTGATTATATGCTACATTCAGTATGCATTACTTTTTGAATTTGAAATAGTATTTATATCATAAATCAAAACATAACATTAAATCTTTCATTCAGATATAAGATGCTGCTAACAATCAATCCAAACCTGGCCTACTTAAATGCTATAAGTTTATTAAACAAAGTGTGTTCACCCATGGGAGTACTGGCAAAGACGTTTTCTATTTAAAATATATTAGGTTTTTAATTTTTCATCTCTATTTGAGCCTTAGTCAGATTAATAAAACTGTATACATGGTCAGCTGCAGAGTTTCAGCCAGAAATTTCTTTGTGTGGTGGACAGTTTTCTCGTGATTAAAAAATCCTGTCATGATACCCTACATATCTCACCCAGAGTTACACCATGCTGGACTGCAGGCATGTGAAGAAGGAATGGGTGCTCAGCTCTTTGGTCTGCATTGATATAACCTCAGACCAGCTATCTCCATGATCATGGGCACCACTGATCCTCAGAAAACAGTTTGGTGATAAAAGAATGAGAGCCCAGAGAAAGTTCCCCTGATGCACCTTTCTAACTGTGGATGAAGACCACTCCTAGCCAAAGGTTGCATCCAGATGATCATGCTTAATAGACAGCTATTAACCAATCTATTTTCTGGGAATATGTCAAATATTCTGACTTCCCAGTAGCACTGAATTCTTGAAAATTTATCTTACTTGAAAAGGCATTTTCTTTTGTTGGTTTTATATTTGCTGCCTAAAAAATTTGTTGTGTAACCTCAGTGCTCAGAAAAATTCTAAATTATTCCTGTTTCCTTTCCTATCACCCTACCATGTATAATTTGCAATTACTATCTCTGTCGAGAATTTGTTTCTTGTGGGAAGATCTGCCCCATAGTCAGCAATATTATTGTAATTGTTTACCTTTCTAGTTTTACTGTCTTACATAACTGCAATCACTAAACAAGATATGAGTACATGACAGTGTTTTACAGTGCAACATTGATGCTTTCTCTTTTATTTTTCCATGTATTTTCTATAATTTCAGAAACAGCTTTCCTTATACCTTCTTCTTTAATTTCATGTTTTTCCTGCTTTTAATATAAACATATTTCAAAATTAATCTATTGTTTTCTCTCACCAGGGACCAGCCTGTTGTTGTAGTTACTGGCTCGGAGTGATTGTTGAGCCAGTATGTGACATTGGGAATAAAACAAAGTATGTGAAAAAGGGAGTGGTTTGTAATCCTACCAGAGGTGAAATACAGCTTGAACACACCATTATTTACAAGCAACATGTGATAGGCAAAAAGAAGTAACAGCCAGGAAGTGGCTTTAGTTAAACTTAATGTTTTAAGTGCCTTAGAGCAGTAAAAGAAGCCAATTGAAACACTGAACTCTGATGCGCTTCATAAATTCTTTAAACAAGAATGACACATGTTCAAAGAGTCAACCAAAGATGAAGATTTGAAGAGGTATTGATGGACCTGAGGTGGAAAATCAATTTTTTTCTTACACTGCTAGAGGTCCCTGAAATAAAAGGTCAGATCATGGCTATGACCATGATCAAACCACAAAAAGCATTTGTGGAAATGAAGGAATTTCTTACAAAACAACTCATAGATATTGAAAAAAGGCAAATCACTATCCAGAGTGAGTACACTATCTGTACTCCAGATTCTTATGGAGTACAGATGATGATCTTGCACAGAAGTTAAAATATTTCAGTGAAAGAGCTGGTAACGGGAATTTGGCAGCCTCAAAAGGCAGCACATGAACGTGTACATCCTGTAGCAAACAACACCCATCACTGTAATTGATAGTTTTTGGAAGAAGATGGAAGTGTAGTGGATTTTATTATGTTGCCAGGGGTTGCAAGTTCCAGCAGAATATGAATAGATACCAAGGACAAAGAGGATGACTACAGAGCCATTAGCTCAGAGCTGTTCCTCATTGCAGTAATGGCCAAGGTAGCAGCAGCAGATGAATGAACTGTCAACTTGAAAACAAATGGGACACTTTTTAATTTTAAGTTGGACACAGGTGCTCAAGTCAAGGTGGTACCTGGAACAGTGGTATTAGCTTTGCAAAAAAAAAAAAAAACCCAAAAAAACTCTTGACAACCCAAAGGTAAAATAAAAGTGGGTAAAGCTTGGGCTTATGGCACTAAATGGGTGTCTGCTGAGGGTGCTTGAGTATTAAACACTGAGGATGATTGGAAAGGTACATGGACCATAATAGTAACCTAAGAAAAGAAATATATATCTTATATTTAAATTTGTGACCTCCTGTGTTCTCAGAAGGGAGGGTGCAAACATTTGGACAGTAAAATATGTCTTTGCAGGAGGTGGTGGACTAGATGATCTTTAAAGGTTACTTCTGATCCACTCTGTGATTATGTGATTCTATGATTGTATGTCAAAAGACCAATGCAACTGCATTCTATCCATCTTCCAGAAGTGAGAAAGACAGAGCTAGGTTGCAAAAGTCTCATCACTCCATAGCCTTGGTGAGAGTTTCTGCCACCCCAAGTCAAATACTCAAAGATTGAAATGCACATACTTGGAGTCTCCAGAGGCCAAAGGAAAAAAAAAAAGAAAGGGAAAAAAAAAATGAAAGGGAAAAAAAAGGATGACTGCCTACAAGATAAGATATTGAGGGGAAAATGTATTAAACATTTTTTTCTACAACTAGATTCTACAACAGTTCTCATGTGGAGAAGATGGCTATAGCATGGTGAGTTCATCATCAAAATAAAGCAGTACTAACAAAAATGGATAGACTGTATAAAATTTGCTAGATTATCAACATGGTAGCAGAATTGGGTTAATTTCTCCTCTACTTGTCTACATTAACATGTAGGAAGGGACTGCTATTGTCACACTGGGAAACTGGAAACAGAGCTACTGCTGCCCATTCATTTATAAAACATATGGTCAAACAGGAAAGACATTTGATTAGTTAGTTAACAGGTTTGTGCTGCATTTATGAAGATCAGTATTTTTGAAGACTCACCAACCAGACTGATGCAGTGCATGGGGGGCAGGCTGCAGAGTGTAGCTCAAAGGAAGCAGGAGACAGTCCTGGGATGCTGGCAGAGTGGTGTTTACAAAAGACTCATACATGTTTACTAATTACATGAATTCAATTATCAGCAATAAGAGTGACTAGACTCTGGGAAAATATCATTCTCTTGAAGATTAATCCAATAGCAAAGATATATGTATAAAGATCTTACACATACAGAGTTTGTATTTGTTATTTATCTTAACAAAAAGATATATGCTTCAGATTTACAAATATACTTAAATGTACTTGTTTAAATATATATGACAAGACTATGTGAGCATGGTGGTGATAACACCAAAGTTGTGTGTTTAATCTCTGTGTGGGCTGTTCACTTAGAACCTGGACTGGATGATCCTTGTGGGTCCCTTTCAGAGAGGAACAGTCTGTGATTCTGAGTGTAATATAAGTTTATCTGAATAACATTTATGACTTTTATATTGTTTAACATTATTGCTAAATATTTATCTATATCCATATCTATATCTATATCCAGCCATATATCCATATATATATTTGGGATTCAGCTGTAGATCTTTTTGAAGAGATTTATAAAGGAACTAAGAACTAAAGAATTGAAAAAGTTTAATACGGAGAAGAAAGAGGTTTTGGGAAAGAAAGGGGAATCAGTAAGATGTTAAAAACTCAATTAATATGTTCTCTGAGAGCTTAAAACCAGGCTCCCCAATTTTTTGAACTAGATCCCAAGCCAGAAATCTCAGAGGTTTCCTGCTGTTGAGCAATAAGAAAAGGGGACAAAAAGATACCATATTTAAATATGCAAGGGATTTAGGAAAAACAGTGATTCTCCAAACCTGCCAACGACATATGCTAACAGATATGTATTAAGGCATTAATTGATCTCAATCACTGTTTAAATTGTGATAATGCCCACTTGTAAGTACTTCATACTTACTTTATACACTCTAGAATAAAAATGATACTTCATACTTTCTGGCTGGATCTAGAGGTAAAGAAGCATCAGACCCTGTTTCTGGTATTTACATAAGTATGGTTTCTGCCCTTCTGAAATTCTCTGCACTGCACATTGCATGTTGAAATCAGATGACTGAAGGTGATAATCAGATGATCCCTGGTGATAATGATGAATATATAAAGAAGCTCATGGTCCCCTGTTTAGTCACTTAATGAAACAATGCTACATTTTTCTTGATAGAGACAGAAAAATAAATCATGTTGACAGACAATTATTTCCACACTTTTTTTCTTTGGATGCTGTGCCTATTAAGACACTGCTAATATGTAGGATTATAATTCAAGTTTGCAGATGAATTCATTACCAACCGTTTAATCTTTAGAATTAGCTATATGATGATTACTTAACAAATGTTGCATAATATAAATGGATAGAGCTTAAAAATTTATTTGGTTATTTATTTATTTTATTTACCAGACTAATTGCTTCATAAAAACATAACCTGGATAAAAAGGTAGAAATCTGGGCTGAAGTTATGAAAGATAACAAATAATTTCAGATGTATAACTCCAACTGTGAAGAGAACTAGATTTGCATAACTGACTGGCTTGAAAGTCACACTCTGGAGCACATAAAGGGTCAATGTTCAGTATACAAATATGCATTATAATATATCTGGGTCAGTATAAAATTATGGAAAAGGAGTCAGAAAAGTTATAGTAAATATGGGTACTTTTTGTACCTATCAACAAAAGATATGTGCCATCCTAAGAGTGGGATATTTGAATAAATTTAAAACTTCTCTATGCATATTTTAGGATTCATAATAAATAAATAAATTATAGGTAAATATATTAAAAGTACCAGCAGCCACTGAGGACGTGCAGAATTTTTTTTTCTGAAATGGCAGTGACAAATAAAGCAGGCAGAGAAAAAAAGAAAGTGCAGCAATAAGCAAAAGCTTTACAGCAGAACAGAGTGAGTCAGTGATTGCAAGTATAACATTGTTTTCTTTATCGTAATATGCTTTGTTTCATGTTATTATAATAAAAATGACTCTTCACCACTGCCCTAATTCAGAGAACATGTTCATTCCCAGAATCTTGTAAGCAAGTTTTGTCATTAGTCTTTTTAAAACATATATGAGCAGTTTCAAAGTCAAGGAAAATAAAAACTATAACACTTCTTCACATGAAATCAAAGTGTGAGCAAGATTTAACTATTGGAATTGTTCCAAACATTTTTTCATTTCAGAGAAGGAAGACACTCCTTTCTGCCTATAACTCTGTAGATAGCTTATTTGTTAGAAGATTTATGCATTAGTATTGAAATGTACTCGGTCCAGTCAGTGCTATAAATCATTCCCAGACAACTTTTAAGCACATTTTTAAATGCCCATGAAAAATAAGTTTTTCCATCAATAAGAGGGCTCAGTTCTCCAGCCCTTGCTGAGAAGGGTCATTTCAGCAAAGTCACAATAAAGTGCTGAAGGATCCAGTTCAATAGACTAATTGACACAGTCTCAATTCTCAACAGGTCTGTGAAGTAGGAGTAAATAAAATTTCTTGCAGCAGACTTGTCTGGAGACAGAAAGATAAACTCCTTTGACCTTAATGAACAGTAACTCTGGGATCTGTGAAACTGTGTCTTCTTTGTCTTCTGCTGCTGCAAGGGACTGTGAGGCTGGGGCACCTGGGAGCCAGCACTTGACTGCTGTTCTTCCTCATGTGGTGGCGTAACAAGGCACATCTACTGCTTTTTAGGCTCCACATCTGAATTTTTCACTTCATGAGTTTTGTAAATGAGTTGCCAGATAAGATGCTTACTGAGCCACACTTGCCAATTGTCAGCGCAGAAGCTATCTGGAGGTACAGAAGAGTCACCTCTGTACTGGTGTATTATTTTCCCAAGTCTCAGGAAAGTGGGGGAAAGGGTTCATCATAAATTATTACTTTTATTGGACTTCTAATATCTCAAGGTGCTCTTCAAACACAGAGACCACTCTGTGCAGAGCAAGTGTAGGCAAGTAAGATGGGGCAGATTCACTGTGAGGTGAGCACACTCAAATGCTGAGTCAAAGCCTGTCTTATAGCAGGGTTGTTCTATCACCATCAGAGCATGTTCCATGCCTTCCTGGATATAGAGCATCCCCTCAGAAGTCCCATAACACCAACAGCCTCAACTATGAGGGACATTTTTGACTATGCAGTGTGAGGAAACTGCTGTCCTTATTCAGTTATCATTATTCATAAAATAGGTAGCAGGTAATCCAGCAGAAATTGGGGAAGGGACAAAAAATGAATTTAAAAGTTTAATCTGTTTAGTGTCCTATTTCACCTCAAATAACCAATCAAACTGTAGTGTGACTGCCTTTAAGCATTTAAAACTGGGTTTTCCAATGAAAGCAAAAAATAAAGAGAAAGATACATTAAAAATGAAAACTGTTACCCCATTTCTGTCTTTTTGCATGCTTTCCAAAGCCTCTTAGTAATGACACTGAAAAAATGATCAAGACTGGTCAGAATAAAATGACTGCAGACCCATATTACATTGTTTTTCTTTTTTTTTTTTTTTTATTTAAGTCTGAAAAATGTAACATGTTTGTGAAACTAGATATTTTTAAAAAGTGCTTCAGGAATAGAAGTAAAAATTCTGACAAACCATCTAGCTACTGTGTTTTCTTAGAAAAAAACATCCAGTTGAACCCTTGTTGAGATCCAGGGTTGTCAGTCTTGGTGCATACCCAGAGGGACAGATCATATGAGTACATCTTAAAGACCAAATTTCCATGTACCATTGTGCTGACACAGTCCTCAAGACACAAATATATTACTGTGATCGATTAACTCTGCTAAAGGTACTGAAGGAATAAATATTCCTGCCGGAAATTATGCTTTACAGGAGGGAAGGGAAAGAAAAAGTAAAAGCCAAAACTAAATGTAAAGCAATGGAAGTAAAAATGTGGGAAATGGAAGTAAAAATGTGGGAAGCACTGCCATCAAAACATGAAAAATACGAGAACAATGCAGATCTTTTAAATCAAGGATCTTTTAAAAACTTCTCAGGTAGGAGATGGAGATCAAATTACTTAGTCAAACCATGGCCAAGAAACAGATTTTGATTTAATTCCACAAGACTTCCCAACAGTGTGAAAATAAAGAATGACTAGATTACAATGCAATTCTTCATTTCTCAGAATAAGAATCTTCTGGAGTATGAGTTCAAACAAAATGTGCTTTCATGAACTAAATCAACAAATTGTTTTTTCATTATAAATGGAGGAATTCATCACACTGACTGTGTTAGAGACACCCTTTGTACAATGTACAAATTCTGCAACTTGCTTTGGTGTGTTCACACAGAAGCGTTCTTGTTTTCTTTTTTTTTAGAAAAACTTCTAGGGTACAGACTCTGTAGGCTCCCTCCAACATAGGTCTGTTGGTCTAAGGAAGATATTCCTTCTTTCCACAGCTAGAAATTTCTTCTCATGTTAAATGTTTCCTTCAGCTTTCTGGATTTTTTGTTCATTGCTCAGAAACTACTGATACTTGAAGCCGACAGACAGACCACTTTTGTGTGAATTCCAAAAACCCTTCAGTCGAATGGAGCCGGGATAGGAACTGTGGAAATCTATTCAAGATAATAAATGTCAGCACACCTTTCTTCTCCTCTGTATCCTCAATTTCATTTGGAATTAAGTCAGACACTTCCAAGAGGTCAAGAATTCTTCCAGGTGGCCTTTTCAATATGGCACAATTTTTCTCTTTCTCAGTGGATTCCTTCATTGCTGACTGGTCTCCCAATTAAGCCTTAGTCAGAAAAAAGTATGTGCTTGCTGTTTTGACTCACCCAAGCTTCTCATGTTTCTGAAAGATCTTCCTGGTTCATACAGTATCTTATAAATGAGATATACAGTGTTTCTTAAACCCAGCACTAGTACCTGGTTTCTTGGTTTGCACTTTCTCAGTTTTCTTCTACCTTCTTACTAGTCTGGTATAATACTAGTGAACTAGCTATCTGAAGGATAAATCTGAGGGATAAGGCATTTCAGATCTGAGGTAATTGCATTTCAATGGCAGTCATCAAAGAGTTTTCCCACTGTCCTTGGCTGAAGTTACAAAAATTAATGCTGACCCTATATTGACAGTACCCACAGTGTTGTAAATGCAGCTCTTTGGTATTCACATAAAACTGGTGAGGATGCAAAGGTGACGGCTACTAGACTCACCCATCCCCTCTTCCTCAGTCATCTCATCATAGCGGACTGTCAGGTTGATCAGACATGATTTACCCTTTGTAAATCCATTCTAACCATGTCCAACCATTCTTGTCCTTAATATGTGTAGAAATATTTTTCTGAATCTTTTTCCTTTCACCTTCCATAGACCTGGATGAGGCTGGCTAGACTGTAATTCCCTGGTTCCTCCTTCTTTCTCTTTTTGAAGATGCTAGAGATATTTGCTTCCTCCCAGTCCTAGGAAACATCTCCTGACTGCTAGGCTCTTTCAAAGATACTCATGAATAGCCTTGCCTTGACATCCACCAGCTCTGTATGTATTACCCCAGGTTCCATGGTCTGTCCAATTTGTTTAAGTGTTTTCTAATGTGATCCTCCTTGACCAAAAGTAAGTCTTTCTTGCTCCAAACTTTTCCACTGGTTTCAGGGACCTGGAATTCCTGATGCTAGATCTTAGCAGTACAGACTAAACCTTTCCAAAACCCATCCCTGCACACTCAGACAATGCCTATATATTCCCCTTAGATGACCTGATCCTGCAGAACATCTTTTGCGTGCTTTCTTTCATGTGGCAGCTAAGCCAGGAGCTCCTTCCTCGTTCATTCAGGCCTTTGATTTTTGCTCATCAGAATAGACCATTCGTGAGCTTAAAGGAGGGGATCCTTGGTAAACAGTCATCTCACCTGTAGCCCTTTCCTTCCAGAACTGTCTCCCACAGGAGTCTTCCAAGCAGGTCCCTGAGTGGACTAGGTCTGCTTATCCTGTTAGTGTTGTTTCGCTATTTGCCTTGTACTTTTCCCTCAGGATCCTGATTTCCACCATCACATGATCACTACAGATACAGTGGCCCCCAAGCCTTCATATCAGAAAATGATTTTTCCTTATTTATAGGAATTAGGTCCAGCAGAGCACCTGCCCTCACTGACTTCTTGATCACCTCTGTTAAGGTGCTGTTACCAATGCGCTCAGAAGCCTAGTGGCAGTTAATAAGGCGGCTACAGCTCCTCATGAAGATGACGGCCCAAGAACATGAAGCCTTCAGTTGTCTGTAAAAGGCTTCATCTCTTTCTTCCTGATCAGGGTGTCTTTAGGAGAAACCCACAACAATGTCACTCATGTTGTCTTCCTTCTAATTCCAACCCATGATCTACCACCAGGCTCACTGTCCATTCTTAAGCAGAGCTCCAGGCAGTTCTGTTGCTCGCTCCTGCAAAGGGCAAATCTCCCTCCTGCCTTCTAATTATGTCCTTCTTTATTATCTTTGATCAGTTCACACTAACATCAAGTCAAATCTGCTAGATAATGAGGTCACTTAGACTGCTTACACTGCTAGGAGAAAGCCGGGTATAATATAAAATACATGTTTCGAACATAGATGTGCCTGTCTTTGGGGAAAATTGCTCACTTTTTACTGCTGAAGAAATTTTCTAATTGCTACTAGGGAACAATTCCAGAGACATTCAGGAATCATGTTAAGTAGTATATCAGGATTCAGATTATGTAGCATAAGGAGGCATTAAAAAGCCAAGCAAATATCTAAACATATCTGGATGAGAAAGCTCATATTACACAAGTTAAAGAGGGCAACAATGCAAATGAAAGCAATCCCAAATCAATATTTCTTCACTGTGGAATTCATTACCAAGTTAAAACATATGGCTGGAATTTAAACGAAGACCTTTGAAATGTTATCAGTGACAGCAGAAGATGTTCTTGGCAAGTGTAACACTAATTATACAGAGAAACCTATTTAACTGATCTTTACAATGATAATGATTAGTATATAAGCCATTTTCAAATACAAACCATTTCCAAGGTCAGGTTGTTGGCCATGATCCCTGCCATCAGTTTAGGAGATTTAGCTTTGGATTTAGTTCCTTTCCCTGACAATTAGCTGTGTTTGTGACGTTCAGTAAATCACCTAATTTCTTTTCTGCTGTAATGAAAAGTCCTCATTCTTCCTCTGCTTTGGTCACAGGTTACTGACAGTAGGGACAATGTCTTATTAGGTGAAAAAACTCTTGCAGATCAGTGCAGTCATGATCAGATCAGAGGATTTTCACTCTGCAGTCATCAAAATGCATCTGCTATTTTGATTGTCCATCAAAATAGTGAATCCCTATTGGTTCATTGAAGCAATATTTTTTCTAAACTGGCTAATATAAAAATTTGTGATAAAATGGTGGTTTGGAAAAATAATTAATATTCTTAATAGCAATCTGACATAACATCTTAATGAGTCATTATATATATTATATATAAGTTTTTATCTATAATTTAAATCATTTGGAGATATCTGACTATAGCAGGTTTTGTTCATCCTTCTCCTTTCAGTGAAGTGCTCCTCACTGTAAACTCCTCACTGAATAACATATGTCTATCAGTTGTCTGATGCATGAGGAACCCTGGGCTCATACAAAATCATATTCTACAATTTATATATGCATTTATTATTAGAACTAGACAATAATTACCTTTGCTGGATAACCCTCTAGCACTAAGTAAAAAGGGAGAAAATTACCTATGAAAAAGTAAAGCAACTCCTTTTCGAAATGATGGTCCACTTTTGATCTCTTCGTTCTCCAACCAATATAAAGAGAGACGGACCCAGTTACCTCCTAATAATAAAATTTTCTTCTAGTTTTGTACACAAGAACTCTAAGGGAAAGCTAATCTGAATTCTGCAATACATATTTTAAATTAAAGTGTGTCTGCTTAGAGCTTTAAAGAGTTTTAACTTAAATTAGCTTTAAATTCAAAGAAAATTATCCAAATTGACTAAAGCTATGAAGTCAATCTATGTGTAAAAAAAACCTTAGGTAAATTACTCTGCCAAATCCCAGCAGGCCACTTCTAAATGGGCAAAGTGAACACACAACAGCAAAGCCAAAGACGAAAAGAGTCTCTAGCATATAACAATCAATATGGTATTTTGGAAGCTCAAAGAAGACTCTGTATCAGAGGAGAGTCCTTGATGCACAATTTCCATTGGGAGAAACTGGATTTGAGCAGAGTTGACATATTACTTTCAGTAGGAAACAGGGCACTTTTCCAAGTCTGTGATTATTCTGAATTAGATCTGTAAAGAGCGTAGGGAATAAAGAGGGCATTTCTATTCAGATATACAGATGTGCTAATCAACATTTTAGATCATTAAAGCCTTTAGATTTTCAAGTCCAACATTCAGATCTCAGAAACTCAGCTGCTGTATAACTTCAAAACACCTAAGGCACCTCTTGGGCTTGTTTTTTCTGCAAAGTTCATCTAGTTCTGGGAATTCTTGGAAGTTTCTTATCCTTACTAGTGCGGAGTGGCTCCATAGCTCCTCCATGTGACTACTCTGTTTGGATCACCAGTTTCGTGGGTTACTTACCTGCCTTTGTCTGATATAGTCCAAGGCAGGATACATTCTTGGAAGATATCTTATGGAGAGAGTCAACACAAAACATTTGGTGGTGGATTCCCTATCACCACCAGTCACAGAACACCATTCTCTCAAACATTAAAGGTCCAGTTCCACCTCTTGTCATATTAATTTGAAATGAAAAATATCAATTGACAGTGTCTGAGCCTCAGGTCTCCCCTTCATTCTGGTCAATATTGTTACTATTTGTCAATATTACTCAGCTTCCATGCAAAGAGAGGTTTTCCCTCCCTCTCTTTTCACTTCCTTTCTGCTGTCTGAATGAATAATTAACTATATCAAGTAAACTGGAACAACTTTAAGATGAGGGGCTGGAAGCACGCCCTACTTACTCCTTACACCCTGAGGCAGTCTTAAGGCTCCCCACACACTGTGATGAGACAGCTGGACATGAACCTGCATGTCCTGCAAGAGCTCCGTGCCTGCTCTGCTGACAAGCTGGGCAGAAGGAGAGAGGGGAATCCCACAGCTTACTTTTTGTTTTGGCATAGGCACCTGGCTCCAGCAGAGATTTGAGGCTGTGAATCCCAAGTAGGGTCATTCTTGAGGGGAGTGGTGTGATTCTTCACCTTTGCTATTGTCCCTCTCAGTCACAGCTTTACTGAGGGACCTGCTGTAGCAAATAACCCCTCTGTAATGCATAGGTACTGTAGGAGTATTTTGCCAGATGCCAAAGCTGAGAGCTAAGTGCCTCAGGGTGAAGGCTGCCAGTCTTATCACAAAGTCTTAGGATGGTGTAAGAGGGGCCTAAAGCATTTCCTCTTTTGACCTACACGCTGCCAGGGAAATGGGCAGGCAGAACAGTCCCCAGGGATGGGGTGCACACTCCTTTACAAGGACAGCCTGCCTAATCATGTGTGAAATGGCTACATCCTGACCCCTGGCTCATTAACTCATTCTACAGATATGTTGACAAGGAATGTCTCATTCCCAGAAGATCACCAGCCACTTAATGCAGTGCATGCTAACGCGTTTCCGATCAGTTCAGGTAGGTATTTTAATTTTCATTTGCAATCTGTTTCTCTAGTTTTATTTAAGGCAGGGAATAAAGCAATCTGCAGAATGCCCCATGACGGCTTGCTGCATGTTTTGCTGAAGCTAAAAGGCTAGCCTATAATTTGCTGCTGCTTTTTGTACTAATGCCCAGATTCCTTGGATTAGTTTGGTGGATACAACAAATCATCTACAAATACATACGTCAACAGACTGACATTCTAGGGGCAATTCAGAATGAGTACTGTAACATTTTCATTGTGTCAAGACTAGCACCATTTGGAGCAACATGGATTAGATCTGTCTGTCTATGGAACAAAAGCAGGAACAAATGCAACATAGAAACAAAATATTTTTTTCTCAGCTTTCCATTTGGAATGGGCAAGATAATATAATTAAAAATGGAGGGGAGAAAAAGGGAAAAGGAAGGTAAGAACAGAGCCCTTTTTTTTGTTTTGTTTTGTTTTCCTTCCTTGATCTTTCTTTCTTCCTATTAGGATTAAAAACTGATCTGTTTTGCAAAGAAGAGCACATCACTTGTGGAAAGCATGTGGCAGGCTTGTCTAGCATGACAGCAGGTTTCCAGTACTTTCAGCACCTGTGCAAAGCTATTAATGATTCATGGTTTAAATGATTCACTATAAAAATATGGTACAGTCTGTCAGCTTATTTTGTGATGAGTTGATATCACAGCAGAGTTGGTTTTATGAATTGGCAGTGAACTGACAACTCCATTTGAAAATAAATACCTCTGAAATTCATCCACTGCTTCATTTCAGAGAATCAGTTGGTTAATAACTCTATGCATATCTGAACTCTGACATTACTGAATTGGAGATTAACATCAATTTCTTATTTTATCTTCAAAGCCGCACATTTATTTCCATAAAGAAGTCACTTGCTTTGTGTGTCTGTGAAAAGAAATGGTTAATTTCTACCATTACCTGCTATTTTTAGTTTTAAATAAGTTATGTGAACTTTCCAAATATCCCTTTACCTCATTCCAATGCTTCAGGCTACACAGATGGACCATTTCAGAATTCAAGATGCAACAGCTTGCATCAATCACTCTTTCTGCCTCTCCTTGTGGGATTTCTTGAATTCACTATTACTTTGCCTTTCTCATGCCTTTCCTCCATGTGACATACAGCTCAGTCACAAACATACAGGTCACTTACTACATGACCTTCACCACATTTTGGTAGATTTCAAAAAAAAAAAAAAAGAACCTATATGACTGAATAACATAATTTTCAGGCAATAAAAAAATCCCACAATATTAGAAAGCCTGATAAAAATTATTGCAGAAAGATTTGAGTATTAACTTTTAAGGACCAAGAAATGAATAAGTTTAATTATCTAAGTTTGTCTTGAAAACTTTAGAGATACACACCTCAGTTCTCTAAAAAACAAAAAAAATATATTTATATACACATGAGTACTTGCACAATGCAAGAAGCTCCACTAAAATTACAGGAACAAATTTCCTGCATCAACTTATGCAATCCTGGGGCCCGGGAAAATAGACAGAGACAATAATTTGGGGCAGGGGAATCAGGGTGGACAAATGCCAGGGCAAAAATGAAGAAAACACTCAGTAATAGATAAGAGAGTTTATAATAAAATCATCTTTACTCTGTAGTCTTTGTTTTTAAAAATTAATCTCTTGGAATAATTGTTATTTTGTAAAAAATATAAGAGGTACTGTAATGAAGTGAGTATGCAATGGTAAAACTACAGTGGTCAGTGCCTTTTTTTCTGGGTGTACTGAAGGCAGAGAGCTACACATTGGATAAAGAAGTTCAGTCATCATAACAGAACATTTTCTTAACTCAGCTGATAGTTGCACAAAAGAGGTGAATCCCATATTCTCTCCAAATCAATGGGTGCTTTTTAATTGAACTCATTAAAGCTGAGATCTCACACCAAGAGTAAAAATGTGCTGGATGGTGTTTCTTCCAAAACTGAAAACCATGATTTTTGTTTAACTGTGACTGCTGTCTCATGGGCAGCAGTCCAAACTGGGCAAACCACTTTCAAAAGTGGTGAATCAAACTGGGAAGACTTTCAGATTAATAATTTGGGGGCTAGAAGTGAGCTCAGGTTTTTAAAACTCTTCATAAATGGTATTAAAAAAAAAATCTGAAGAAAACACTTCCAAATATTTGTTAGGGAACAATATTTCATTAACAGGCAAAGAAAGAAAGAAAACTCAGTAGAAAGAGTTTACTCTACTTTTCCATATCCAGATTCTAAGGGTTCTCTGCATTGCACCATGATAATTTACTATAAATTTGAACTGCATCAAAAGGCACAATCAATGAAGACAAATATACAGTACTGTAGTATCTGGTAAAATAACTAGAATATGAAATAATGCAATTGAAAACCTCTACCCTAAAAAGCCTGCATTACATAAAAAACAACTTCTATTGCACTGTAACTTGAATCAAAATTCTAGGCTCAATTTCCTTGTGCATTGCAAAATGCTCTGTTTATATCCTTGGACTGTTGCAAAAATGTTGTTATAAAAATGTTAATAAACTCCACTTTTAAAATGCTCATCACCCTGCTAAACTGAAACTAATTTTCCCTAAGAATCTGTAAAGTATCTCTCATTTCCTAAATTCTATATCCTGATAAACCTTAACTTTTTACCACGGTTTGCTAAGGGTGTGTACAAACTAGGTCAGTGTTTCCTTGGTTTTGTTTATTTGTTTGCTTTTTAAATGAAGGGGGGAATAGATTTTCCCCTAAGAGTGGTCTTAAAAGTCAACATGTTAAGGCATTCATCTTTGCATGGTAACTTTTTGTCCTCTTTGGACAAATGGACTTTCAGCTTGACAGATGAAAGTTTTGGGAAGTTCAAAGTGGAAGGATGCAGACAATTTTTGCTATAGCTGTTTAAAATATGTTCCTCACTTCCAAATATTTTGCATGCAATGCAAGCTATCCAAGGTTTACTGTAATTCAGACATATGTATTTTATATTGCAGATTCTCTTGCCTGTGCAGCTTGCCGAGGAAATGTGAAAACTTTGCTCTCTGGTTTTTGATGTCATGTTTTCTGTGTGGTGATTCTTTGACATTTTGCAGCAAATAACAGTGAGATGACAGTTAGGCTTTAAAGTGAACTAAAATCTCTGCTGGCAGAGTTTGAGAGGCATTGTTCTCAGTTGTGTCACATTTTTATTCTGACTTGGTGAACAAATGAACTCTGAGCTTCATATAATTGTGCTAGAAATGCTATCTAAAATCAAACATAATTTTTTGTTCTTTTTGAAAAACAAAGCCTGGAATATGTTCCATAATTTCTGAATTGGTGTGATCTCTCAGCTTCATGCATGATGCCCTTAATTCGTGCCATTTCCGCCATGTTAGTCATTACCTTTTAACCATAATAAGGCAACTCTTACACCCTCTCCCCACCAATTAAAAAACACTATAACTAATTTTTTTTCTCCTAAGACAATTATTCCCTCCATGTTTCACATAAAAATTGGGCCATAAATTGTATTTAAAATGCATGGGCAGAAGGTATGACTTTGGAATGACTTTAAAATAATACGGGCAGTAATCACTTTCTCTATTTGGATATTCAAGTTTTACAAGAATATTAAAATAAGGTGGGTTTTTTTAATTAAAATTGCTTGAAGTCTAAGAAGAGGTGCCAGGAAATCATACTGTGCTGGATGATATGTCTTTGGACACTGTGGTCCATAAACATCTTCATTGCAGTATTGATTATTTACTTATCAAAGTCACAATTATATAGATTTAGTGGTGTTGCTAGCATGAATTCATCAGTGTCCTAGTGTCTTTATTTATTTTTCTCTTATAAACCTGACTGATTGCTAGTGTAGCCTTCATGATTTCTCTCTCTTGCTCCCTCCTCTCCTTCAAATGGGAGCAGTCAAGCATCTGTTTCCATTCTCTTCTCATTAAGTTTCTCCCTGCTCACCCTGCCTTGTGTTTTATGTCAGTGCTGAGGGGACTGCAGCGTGCAGGGTCCTGTGGCTGGGCAGGGCAGGGCTGCAGGGACTGGACACTGCCCTGCTGTGACAGCACTGGGGCAGGGACTGACGGGGGCTGGGGGAAGGG
>VXBC01004441.1:396165-425281 GCA_013399945.1 Ploceus nigricollis
CAGGCTGGGGAGGGGCTCTGGTGGTGGTCTCTGTGCTCTCAGGGCACCGGACCTTCATCACACACTTACCATGTTATACTGAGGTATGATATATGTACGCCTCATATATACTGAGCTGTTACAAAAGCAGTGGCTCAAAACATGCAAAAGTGGTCTGGTTTTCCCTCCTGTCCTGTGGCATTTGAGTCTTCTCTTTGGGTCTCACCGAAAACTTGTTTGCACAAACTAGCACTGGCCTGAAAATGGGGTTTCTGTCCAACAGGATTTCTGTCCTCCACACTGAGGTTATCAACACCTTAATATTTCCAGGGACAGTAAAAAAACTAAGTGATTGGAAAGCACCAGTGTGCTTGCTGTTGACAACAATAAGGCATTGTCATATAGATGATATTTAAAATAAGACTAAAAATGGAAACTAAGATTAAATTTTAAAACTAAGATTGTAAAGTTATTTATGAAAAGATCAAATTGAGTCTTAAGTTTAAAAGAAATAACATTTTTGTCATCTGAAATCAAGATAGCTGAAGCACTCTCAAAACTGGAGAACTCTTTTCAGGGAAAATATTCCAAGTGTTTAACACATTTTGGTTTTGATGATGCAAAAATACTGGTATCATGGTAATGGAAAGGTGAATACTGTGACACCTGGGTACAATCACAAGGTATAGGTGATGAAATTCAACCATCTCAAAGCAGGTGTTTAAGGTCTGAAGAAAATCTTGGATCCACAGGAGTTTGAGAGAGTTTTGCCACTGTTTTGCCACCCTGCCAAAAGCAGGAGGGTTTCACCTCTTTAGCAAAGCTTCAGCTTTCTCTCCACACTTTATGGGTAGGAAATAAACAGAAAGTTTCCTCATTTATTTTTCTGGGCTTTGAACAAGAGTCAGAATTTGCAAAGTCACCTAATGATGACAGACAAGCATGATATCCCCAATGGGGGACACATTCATTTGAGGCACAATGTTGTGAATAATAAATAACTGAGTCACAATTTAGAGCAAAGATTTCATGCCTGAGTCCTTGATTCTGTGTTTACAAATAGTCACAAACCTTCTACTTGTTGCTGAAATGTCACAAATAATGATATTTTAGATGAAAGAGCAGCTTCCAAACCTTATTTTACCAAAGGAATAGAAAAGCTGTCTTCTAACCTCAAGGGAAAAAAACAAGAAGTATAAAGAAAATGTTCACAAAGACAGAAGTGAACAAGAGAAAGACAAGACCGTCTGCTTTTGTACAGTTTTTTGACCACGATTTGATGCAATGGTAACAGAGGGTTCTTTCTCTCAGCAGTGCCAGAATCTCCTGGTACCTAAAGTTAATGAAAACACAATTCAAAAGACAGTCCTGAGGTCAAAATTTGTTATATGCTTTTTCTCTTTTTAGTATTGCCAGTTGCTGTACAAAGGTTTCCCAGAAGTCATTAGTATTTCAGCATTCAATTTTTACAAGACAAAATAGAGTAAAAGTTCACAGTCAAGTTCTGCCTGTAGATCAGTTCAAACACAGCTTTTATTAACATAAAATTGATCAAGTAGTGTTACTAGTACCTAGGGCCAGGCAAAATACTTTTGACAATTAATTTACTAAAAAATGCGATTAGGTTATTCCAATTCTTTACAAATCCAGTGTTTTCCTGAAAACACTGAAATATTAAAATAAAAACCCTAAATAATACTAATAAACCTGATTGGCAAACAAGTGATAGAGGGACTTTAGATGAAAGGTGGGAGTACCTTGGATTTTTTTCATGTATCAAGAGGTGAACATGACTTTGGTATTGCTACCTTGGAGTTCTTCATCATGCAAACATAGTCCTTTTTTTTTCTCTTTTAAATGCCTCATAAATTGTGCAAGCAAATTATTCAAAGACAATAAACTTTTTGTACCAGGGGAATTTAAAGGAAGATGATAAAAAAATAATCTTAACATTATAAAAAAAATATAGTTTGTACTGAATATGTGATGACCCTCCTCAAATCTTCCAACAGAAAAATTCAGAGCTCCCAGGATAGGCAAGTGGGAACAGAACATAGAGTTCTATACTAAATGTATTAAAGAAAAACCCCAAAGGAACAAACAAAAAACTCCAAACCCATATCCTCTTTTTAATTCACAGTCCTCAGAATATGATTACTTTTAACTGCTTAAAAGGAGTTGTTATTGTAAGATTTTCTTTCAGGTTAAGGACCAGATCTCCAAAAAATGACTGTGCTTAATTTTTTAGTTTTTATTTCAGCCAGACAAACAAGTAATAATCAATATTCATGTAGGTCAAGCCCATTTCACTCCCCTCTTCCTCTTACACCCTGCAAATTTCTTGTTTTCACTGCAGAAGTGTTTTTCACACAATTTTTTGTTGTCTACAAAGCGTTCAGTTTGATTTGCCTTGAGAGTTCATTTACCTGAATTTGAGTAAGAAGTTCAAAGGATGAACCTTGACTAAGCAATTCAAAGCAGATAAGAATACTTATTTATGAGTCACTTCTGTTCATAGAGAGAGATGAAGGTCTTATTTTAAACTCTCAACTACAGCATCTTCTACAGTGGAACAAGAGGATATTTGCTGCATTTCTTACCCACCGTCTCTTCAGGTGATATTTCCAATATTACAGAAGCATTAAGTCTGTGGCCAGCTCCCTGGTAGGTTAATGGGAGCAGCAGCATTGAGCCTGAGTGGCCAAGCAAAGGGAGTGGGACACTTTCTGTGCACAACCAGTTGAAAAACTGTTCACTGTGGACAACACAACCATTAGCTCTGGCCTTCTACACTCTTGCCCCTTTCCTCTTTTAAAAAGCACAACCTGTTCAGCTGTTTAAATGCTGTGTACCTTTGAAGATCTCTCTGCAAAGCCACCTGAAATACCTGACCAAATACCTGACCAAAGCCTGACTCTTGCCAGGTGAGTTCTGATTCCCACAACCTCTCCAACATCAGCTTTTTATCAGTCTTTTGCTGGATGAAATCTTCCAGAAATTGCACCATTTTATTATTTGCTCATCATTTCAGGAAACAAGAAACTTAGTTTTATTTTTGTTGAAGAAATTCACTGTACTAATTTCAAGATACATCAAAAGATGGCTGTGGAATGGAACATGCAACAGTGGCTTTTCGAATTTTATATTCCAGTTACCGTTGTTGGTGATTCCATATTTCTATGACAAAGATAGTTAATATGTATTTGAGAACGTTAAAGACCTTTTACTTTTGAGCTTCATTCTACTCAACTGTGCCAAAACCGTGCGAAAAAAGGCATATGTGGCAAAGCTGTCAAGAACAGAGATTTGATTCACACAGATCAAATTCAGAATTTTATATTACAGAGTGAGGAGTTAAAGATTAATTTTTTGTCTTATTCCTTATTAACCTTTCTTTCTAGCAGTGTGATTGGAAAAAAAAATCTAACAAAGCTATTTAACTGTTTAAAACAATACCTCATATAAGAAGTGTCATTTTTTTTTCTATGCATCATCACCCTTGTAACAGTGCTGAATTTTATATTTAGTTTTAACTAATAAAGTTTTAGTGTTTGGTACACAAAACTGAAATAAAGCTGTAGTACTGTACTGTGTAACAGTGTGTAATAGAATGGGGATTTATTCTTCCAATGAAGTACAAGAGGTGTACTTCCCAAAGCTATAGCAGGAGCTGTAAATTGTTAGAGGCTGTGGTCAGTTTAATGGTAGAAAAAGCTCCATTGATTGGAGTCATTAAATAATTTAGGCTGAAAGAGCCTTCTGGAGGTTGCTTCTGCCAGCTTCTTAAAGCAAGGTCAGCTGCAGAGTCAGACCAAGTTTTTCAGGGCAATAGTTAAACAATTTTTGCACGCTGCATCTGTCAATCTTCCTTCATCTCCATTTTTGGACACAGTTAGATGCTGAGTTAGGTGAAGGTGTGCTTTGACCCAATGCATCTGTCCTTGCATTCTTATTCAAAGAGGTGCCATTTTCTTGATGTTCTTAGTGCAGCAGTGCTTTCCAAGGAGCCAACAAATGGTACCTGGCTTTGCTTACAAGTGCCTTTTCCTTTTAAAAACCAACTGAGCAAGGAGGTTGTGCATACTGCTTGAGCTCAGGGGGAGTCCTATCTATAAGTCATCTCTACACACACACTTTGTGACAGGAAGCTAAAAAGCTGAAGCACAAGCTTGTTGTCATGGGAGAAGTGTCAGTAAGTGGGCTGAGACAGTGAATTGGGAAGCATGTAAGAAAAATACTCCTCTGTGCAGGCTATAATTAATATAATTTTAGTTTAGTTTTTTAGTTTAGTTTTTGTTTTAGTTTTCAAATCATTTTGAACATGGGAAAGGAAAAGAAGTAGTGTGAAAAGAAAACAGATTTAAAATCATATATTCCTACACACTTCACAGAAATGAGGCAGTTCAGCCGCAATGACTCAGGCTTTCAGACCAGCGTTAATTGTACATAATCAGGTGTTGCTTCTGAGACTGCATGAGAAAACCTCCAGACATGGGCATAT
This sequence comes from Ploceus nigricollis, assembly GCA_013399945.1. NCBI lineage: Eukaryota > Metazoa > Chordata > Aves > Passeriformes > Ploceidae > Ploceus > Ploceus nigricollis. Next base: position 400,646 of record VXBC01004441.1, read on the forward strand.
CACCGCCAATCAAACATAAATGCTTACAGGTATCAATGATAGCTCAGCAGCTGGTAGACACAGGAATGTGATATATCTGCCACGCACCCCCACGAAGACAAAGCTGACAGACTTCTGTATCACTCATATGCAGGTGTCTTTGAATGCAAGAACTGCTTATCAGGCAGTGCACATCAAGAAGCTCTGGGAAGATTGGGTAATTCTTTCTGGAAGGAAGATACAGAGACTGAGAAACAGCAGAGGATGACATGAGCACTAATATAAACATTGTATTGAAACTTTTTTTAAATTCAAAATCTCAGATACAGAACTCATACGCTTGAGTCTCTTTCAATTCTGATTCAGCAATGAGCTGCATGAAGTAAGAAGGAGGAATGATTTATATTAAACTTTGACATATAACACTGTAATTCTATCAGTCTTAAACTCATGGTTGTGCAGTGTCTGTAGCTGGAGTTCCTCATCCTTGTTTGGGAATATATCTTTTCATCAGGAACTGGAATGTTAACACCTGTACCTCTGCACGCTTTTTATGATTGGATGAGAGTGGACTCTCCTCTATAAAAAGAAAGATACTAAAAGTTCTATCTGGAGTGGTTTGAAAGATGTAACATTTTGATAGATGGTTTTCAATACATGAGAAGTGCTTCCTAGTAGTTGAAGGGTACACATATGAAGAAATAAGATTTTTATTTTTGTTTAACAGTAAAAGAGCTTCAAGCCATGTACATTCTGAAACTGATGGGGCAAATGCTAGGCTGAATGGTCTGACAAGAGTTCATACCAGATGAGTTTTACAGAATTTGGTGTCCAGAGATTGGATCCTCAATATCTGAGTTATCTAAAGTCAAAGTCAACCCCCCCCCACCCCCAAATCTGAAAATCTCTAGGAAGCAGTCTGGCAGACTTTTCATCTCTAATTGCCTTGAGCTTTGTACACCTAATCTCCATCTTCCAGAGCCACAGAGCCCAAAAGCAAGCAGAGGCTCTTTCATGCTTACCTTGACTCTGCACAACACAAAAGGCCCTTTGTAGGAAGACACTGTACAGTACTATATTTCCTAAGGCAGGAGGAGCTGCTAAAGGAGTAAAATGTCAACTTTTAAAATTCAAGAGGAGATTTCTCTTCAGGCCACCCCTATCTCCATAGTAACAGTAATTCAGCAAAACACATTTTCATAAAGAGTATCTTGTGGCAGAATTCTTTACTTTCAAGCTCCCTCTAACTGCATTTTTTAGAGGGATCAGAATAATCAAAGTGAGTACTTTCAGCATTCCTTAAAATCACAGGCATTTCCTAAACTGAAAGGGACATAGTGAGGACAGGGCTAAGGGAATGACATGTTCCTCTACTTATTCAAAACATACTTTGTGTTTGACACATCTGTATTTATTTTAGGCAAAGATGTGGCAGTCTTGATGGCTTTTCCTCTCCTTCATCCCAGAGATAAAGGTTCTTTAACTGAAATTTTACCAGCAGAAGAACACTGATTAAACAGACAGCATTACCAGAATCTAAACCAGAGGTCCCCATTTGAGCTGTAACCACTTAGCTGGGAACAGTTTATTTTGGATTTAGCATAGTAGAGTAAGTATTTTAAGTTTTCAGCTGACCTAGGAGATCTTTGCCTGTATAAAGTGGCCTATAAGTGCATTGCTGAGTCTGTTCTGAAAGAAACAAAATAAATTACTTGTTTAGAATTCAATCTGGCATAGTGTGAAAAGTGAATTACACACTGTTCAGGCTCTGTGATTTATTGTCGTGACAGGATATATATATTTTTTTTTTTTTTTTAATTTCCATATTTATCTAATGGTAATTATACAGAAACAATATTCTTAGCATTGCCTTTACATCATCCTGAACATGGCATTTCTCTTTATACATGACAGCAGGGAAAAGATGCCACAGTATGCAGGTATCTTTATTTCCTACTGGAAGCAGTGACAGTAACTGCCCCATTATTTTGTTGTGTTTAACACAATTAATTTAGAAATAAAAAAGGCAAGTTTGCAAAAATGTCACATCTACTTGAAAAGCAAAAAAAGCAGAAAGGACCATCTCTTCTAGTAATTACTAAATTCAGCCAAAGCAGCATCTTTTGTAGCACAACTGAAGAAACTGGAAAAATCCCAGATGTATATACAGTGTTTAATTACGTGGTAACTCCAGTAGCTTCATTAACACAGCTGTGTCAATACTGGGGGGAAAGTTGGGAGAAGTATCTTATGGCAATGACAGTCTTTTGGAAAACTCTGAGAATCTTTTAATAGTTAGATGGGAATCATATGCTAGGTTTAAAAAAGGTGAAGCAATATTTTAAAATAATTCCTCTTTAAATACACAAAACATCTTGAAAAGACTACAACATCATATATCAAGGTATGAAAAGTGGTTATTTAGATTTTTGAAGGAACTGTGGCATCAATTCATCAATAGTTAAAATTGTTATGTTTTAATGCATTTTTAATTTCTGGGATTGAATTTGATATCAGAGATGGTAAAATGAGACAAAATCTTGGGTTTGGAAGTATGCAAGCATGTTTATTCCTCTTAATAATAATCTGTAAAGCCACTCCTCTCTTCCTCTCCAAAATAAAATATGTGTCAGAAATGGGAGCAAATTCTGTCTGCCTGAATATTTGTCTGTGCCTGATTTAGTCACTACAAAGAGTAAAATGTAAATAAGAAAGTCTACCTATAAATAAATTTTATCAATGTTGTGGTTAATCCTACTTAAGAGAGCATGAACACCCATTCTGTGCTCTATGCCCTTTATGAGAGCATATATCAGAAAAGCAAGGGGAATCCATGTCAGACTGGTTTCCAATGAATGTGCTGCCCAGCACAGTAGAGAGGCAACATCCAGGGGTTTTGGCTTCTTTTCAACAAGTCTCAGGAATTAACTGGATTTCAAGGCCAAAACCAGAGCACTCTAGGAAGAGCCCTGCAAGTTTCCTGAGTTCTCTTCCTTCTCCATGTGTATTTTATCAGGGATAAAAATATCACAGTTCTTTGAAAATCTTTTCCCAAATATCCTAAGTGACTTTAAACTGCAAGTTTACAGGTGTATTACATTCCTCATCAATAGGAACAATACCACTCTTTTGGCACAGACCTTTCTCCATACTCATTTCAACTAAGTGGGTAAAGGTAGTCAGCTGCAATTACTTAGCTTTCAGAGTTCATGGTTTTTTATGATTACCTGAGTTTCAAATGTTTGAAAGGGCTGGACAGAATATATTTAATCTGAGAAAAATTTGTTAGATTCCAGGAAGGTCAGACTTGTTTAAAGCATCTCTTTCTTCTTTCTTTCAGGTTGAGCAAATGTAAATGATATAAATCATAGGGAAAAGAAACCACAACAAAACACATCAACAAAGCCCAAATGTACAAGATTCTGAAATACTGTGGAGGGAGGAGATTGGCTTGGACATCTGAGAGATACATCTTAATACCATTTCTACTCTGTCATCATGGAAATTATTTCAAGGACAGTAAAGGCTAGAGATGATTCAAGAGGTAACACCTTTAAATGGAGAGATGGCAGGTTTGGATTAGATATTAGGGGAAAATAATTTACTGTGATGGTGGTAAGGCACTGGAGCCCAGAGAGACTCCCCTATCCCTGCAAGTGTTCACAGCCAGGCTGGAAGGGGCTTGGAGCAACCTGGTCTAGCTAGAAGTTGTCTCTGATCACGGCAGGGGAGTTGGAACTGGATCATCTTTAATATTTCTTCCATCCCAAACCATCCTATCATTCTGTGATTTTGCAACTGACTTGTTATTCTTGGGGCCATGGTAATCTTGTTTCATCCTAATTAAAATGAATCATCTCAGTTACCTTATGCCCAATGAACACATGCTCCCAATGAACTTGGATGGGCAGAGCACAGATGCGCACACTGCAACAAAACCCACAGTCCAAACAAAGCCTGGAAAGAGCAGTGTGTATCACAACCCTACTTCTACTAGGCTGGGAATAATACAGATTAAAAAAAAAAAAAAAATCCAATTTTCAGTAAAACCCGGTAGATTATAAATTCTGATGGAAACTGATAAAACTGAAGAAAATCAAAGAATCCCTAGAAAAGTGTGGGATTCAAAATACTTCATTCCCTGCTTTGCCCTATTGATTAAGTGCAGCTGGTCCTACTTCTAGGGGCTGGAAATTTCATCAGCTCTTTTTAATTTTTCATGCACTGTACATTGAGCACAAGAAACTGGCCATTATTCCAGCATAACTCCAAGGAGAAAATGTCTAGAAGACAGGAGTTTCAGCAGAGCTGCCATGTGAGCTCTCTTCCTTTTCTGCCTACAGACTTCAACCATGACAGCCTTAAGGTCTGCATAGGGAAGTCAGCATACAGTATTTACAGAATGGTCATTTCTACTTACTGTCTCCCAGTCTTCACTTGTACTTAGTTAAGAGCTTGCACCTGCAAACAAAACATTTCTTTTGGACTTTCATTTTTTACCTTGTCCTTTCAAAGCACAGAGGGGGAATAAAACATCTGATTTTAAGAGTCAGTAATTGTCCAGACCAAAAAGAAACATTAAAAACTAAATAACAAAATTTAAACCTATTACAATAATTGTTCCAGATATAAACATCACTGTATTAATTTTTAGCTCTCAGTTGTTTTTCACTCTAATGTTGATCACTAGAAACACTCAGATTAGGCTTTCCAAATGCATTTGTAGCAAATAATGGCACTGCAATTAAATACTTCCAACATATTAAATAACTATTAAAATTACTTATGTAACTATTTTATCTATTCATAGATGACAGCAAGTCATGTCATAACATTTCACTTAAAAGCAGAAAGCATTGTTAATGCATAAGAATACTATGTTAGGAACAATAAACATTATTTTAATTATCTTAATTATAAAAATTGAAATCTCAGAGTTATTCCTTGGAAAATTTCTCTTTGTTTATATTATGCAATGCTTTCAGAATAGCCAGTATTTGCAGAACAAATTGATCTAAAAAAATAAAAAGAATCTTAATTGTATGACATACTGCAACACTGTCCCACTTCTAACAGGAATAAAAAATTCTTCTCTTTGTTCAGCATCATTTGAGAATGCAATCTCATTTTAAGTGATCACCATTCGTTCCCTCCTCCTACAGTAGAAATGCAGCCCATATCACTAGAGAATAAAGAAATTAGTGCCGAGGATAAAAACAAGGCAACGCTTAGGCTTTTCATTTCCTATATTGAAGAAATAAGGAAAGAGTATACTGAGAATAAGAATATTTCATCTTCCAGCAAGAAGTGTGACATAAGCCTGAACCTTTTTTGGTGGGACAGACATTAATGACCTCTGTGAAAGCAAATAGAGATTCAGGGTGTTGTTTTTAGAAGATAAAAGGGAAAGGCATTGGTTAAAGAGATAACAGGGTAATTCACTAGTCATAGTTACATACGAAAATACTTTACAGGAGCTTAAAACAGGGACTCATCAGATTTAAGCAGGTTGTTTGTTTTAAAGCAATAATTAATTAGCCTTTACTGGAAAGACATTTCAAGTGCTTGTAACCCCAAATCATGCTTTGTTCAGCATGCAAACTACAAGAAGTATCCCTGATTTCAGCTGCAGCCTATTTTTCAAATGCTTGTCTCTCTTTGAAATACCTGCAGCTGGAGATGAAGCAGCTCTCAAAAGAGAGAAGCAGGATGTTTGAAAACAAATAGTCTTTATTTGCAGTTTAATTAGCATCTCAGGCAGCAGAAGTCACCCAGTTGTAAGCAGATTTAAAAGGCATTTTAAAAAACTAATAAAATTAGGCATTTGTGGTAATTTAAAGGCAAAATATACTATGAAAAATGTGAAAATTCCAAAGTGATTTTTACCCTTTTGTCTTCTTCAGAGTCGTTCTCACTGCAAGTTTCCTAGCTGGTAGGTGTTAATATACATCCTTTCCTAAAATCTATATTTGCAACCAAATTACATTTATCTCTTCTCTGTGGAGGATGAGAAGAGGAAATGAACGTAGCATTCTTGGGTATAATAAGTCTTAATCAGAAATAAGAAGTCATAGGCTTAAAAATTAGAAGGAGAAAAAAGCTACTAATCTTTTTCCAAATTACTCAAATGCTTAGGACTCAAATTTTTCACTGTATCACATTTTGTCTATAAAACTATCTGCTTACTTTCAGTAAGTCTACTAAAGAACAGATTCCTCAAAACTGTGAGGAAAAGTGACAGGCGAATTGGAATGACTGCTTGTTTTGCTTTGTATTACCTTTTGTACACATTTCCCCATTAACTGTAATGGGAAGTCACAGGTGTGGCAGATGTGTAATGGGATGTGGAGGGATGTCCCCACACAATGTTTCTGGAGTTCCAGAAGTGAGATCTGAACACAGCCTGTGCAGCTTACCAGTCCCTTCCCTGTGGGCAACTGTGAGCCACTTTTCCAATGTTACATTGCTAATGCACGTGTGAGTAAAGCTCAACAAGCAGCATTCAGTCCACTGTTCTGAACTGTATTTAGATCAAGATGGGAGTTATCCTTCTCTCTTTCTATGTGTCCTACATTTATGTGACTATATCAAATACCTTTTTATTTATCCATTCATCTCACTTTTATTAGCAGTGGTTTAATTCCAGCACTGCTCACACGCACAGTTGAGACAAAGTTAGAGGTACATACACCCTTTTATTAGCAGAGCTGCAGAGGCTACAGCATGCAAGTCACCTATGGCTTTTAAAGCTGGCCCCACCACCACCAGAAGAGTTGAGGACTCCAGATTACACCATTATGGTGATTTTAAAAGAATATTTTCTCATTATAGAGGGCAGCCTAAAACTGGGGGGCAGTGACAAAACACCTTGTCAGCAGCACTTAAATGTAGCTTGCAAGGGCTTCAGTTAGGAATGAACTCGATGGGAGTGCACTTGATTTTCAAAGGCATCATATTGTTAATGGAAGTAAAAGTCTTGGGGATAAGCAGAGAGGTAATAGGAGGCACGAGATGCTGACCCTTCAATATCACCATTTGCAATGTGACATGCAGCTTGTTCTAAAAAACAGCTTTTAAAATCTTCAGGACAGTGCACAGAAGAGTTCTGCATAAAGTCTTTCTCATTTCTGAATATAAGTGATGACTTTGGGAGAGAATAAAGGCAGAAATGATCCACAAGAGTCTGGTTTGATACATATCAGGCTGAATTGTCAATTTCAGACTACGTGTGGAAATGATCATAAAATCTTGCAGGTGGACATTGGCAGGACTAAAAATAAGCAGGTAACCTCACAGAAATGAGGGATGGATAATAGCTGGCTGCATGAAGTATCACAAATTTATTCATATACTCTTTTAGCAGACAAAGAGCTCCACTATGCTGCACGCCTTCTAATTCCAGCATATATATATATATATTTATTTGTACCTAAGGAAAGGGATGGGACTCTCTGTTGCATGCCATATGTGTTTGGATGGCTGCTTCATAATTTTCCCAAGCTTTTGATCTGAAGTCCATGTTTAAGACAGGTTGTCCATACTGCTGTTCTTAGGGGACTGTTCTTAAAATCAGCCTTCCAAGACCAAATCAGTTTACAGTATTCTACTCAAACAAACTACCTCTTTGCCACACTGACTGACACCCTGGGGTAGATTGGCCAAATTCTGTGTGAATCTGTGGTCCTGACTACCCTCTCCAGCGCAACCCTCCCCCTCCCAGGAACCCTCTGCCTCTTGCATGACAGTGGGATTTGACCTGGGTCCTGGGTATGCCTGCATCCAGACTTGTTCTTCAACTGTTGACAGGACTTTCCAGATTGACACAGGAGCAGAGGTAAATCCTAGCCTTCATCTGAGGATGGCCCAGCCTTTCTGCTGCAGGATGGTAGCTATCCATGAGGAAGTTTCTATGGCCTATGTTGCAGCCAGCCTAAACCTCTAGATTGGATCCCTACTTAGGGTTGCCCCAGGGACATGTCAACTCCTCTGAAATGATGGTACTTCCTCTACCACAAAAGCATCCATTTCCTAGCAAAATAAACTGCAGCAACTGGTTATTTTCTTCAGTGGGTGTGTTGTGGTTTAAAATCAGCTGGAAATTAGGCTCCAAGCAACTACTTCCCTTCCCCCCACCCTTCCAAGGGAGAAAGGGTGAGATAATGGCAGAGATTATGGGTTCAGAAAAAAAAAAATTACCAGCAATAAAACAAGGAAAACAAGCAATAACAGCAACAATACTAATAAGAGTATGAAAGAGAGTGATAATACGTCAAAAATGCTCATGGAAGTCTGACTGACCAGACGTTACCATGGCCAGTGACATGTGTCTTCCTGAGACAAAGGAGAAAATGGTGGTTGTCACTGCAGACAGTGCTCTTTGCCCTGAACCTGGGACAATGATGGACAAACCCTCTGAGATGGAGTGCTCTGTCCACATGGCCTGCACTGCACCGATCGCTCCTCGCCCCATCCCCGCCACCCCACCCTCTCTGTTCACCATTTTGCTACCTTGGAAAAAGGAACAGGATGGCTGTGCTTCTGTGCTGTGTCCATTTTTCCTCCACCCAAAGCCACAGTTCCTAGTGCTGATGTGCGTGGTACAGAATAATAAACCTGGATGCACACACGTGGCTCCAGGCTCCGCTGCCCTCACGGCATCTGGGAGAAAATGAACTCTGTCCTGGCCAAAACCAGGACAGGGTGACATTGAGTGAATCAGTCCTAGCATTGCTTACCCTGCATCCACAGCTGCTCCCCAGTGCTGCAACGGGCTGTGGGGAATGTGCAGAAGCTCTTTGTTAGTAGTCAAGACAATGTCAGGAAACAATGAGGTCACTCGTGTGTCTCAATAACAGCACATCACTTCTCTCACATTGCTTTTTGCCCACTTCCTCTCAAATAATAATTGTGCTAGCTGATTTTGAGCGTCTGTATCTAGTCTCCTAAGGTCAAGGGCCTTGGGAATAGTTGACATGAAAGCAGTTATAAATTTTTAAACAAAAACCTTAAATATTTTTGAATTACAACCAGTTTTCTGAGCTGGCTGAACAAAGTTTCCACAGCACAAGAGAATGCATGCTGTTCATCTATATTCATTTAAAATGGATTTATGGTATGTTATCCTTGTCACAATGGCTCCCATATATTTACCACTGCTCATGCTACTCACCAAAATATTTCTGTAATAGATCATTGTCTTCCATTCAAGGACTTTGTATTTGAAACAGAAAATAAAAATAGTTATAAATAATTGGACTTGTGGAGATGACTTACAGCTCCACATAATGTAGTGTGGCAACTCACTTTGTTTTGAGAACAAAAAAATAAACATCAAGGTTTGCTTTTCAGAGACATTTGGCAGAAAATAACCCTTCATTCCCAAAACAATGGAGAGCTATGATTTTAATTTAGTTCTGCTTTACTTCTGTTTCAAAGCAGATCTCCAGAAAAAAAGGGTATTCCTAAAATATATTGAATATTTTCAATTGAAAGTCTATGCTGGAATATTGGAAAAGTCTTCATCCTATATATGCAGACTAAGTTCTCATATCTGCACATCTCAGAAACCTCAGCCAAGGCTCTCTCAGAAGTTGAAATTCCACTTTGAACAAAATGGCCAGAACAAAACCTCCCTTCTGAACATCTCCCTTAGATACCTCATACAGCACCATGCTTGCTAACCCTCCTCAAGTGCTGCTTGTTGGCTTCCCATCAGCATTGTGTAACACTCTCACAGTGTCTACCACTTCGCCTACTTTTCTGACAGTTTTCCTTCTGAAGTTTTTTCTTTCTAGTCTCAGCCTCTCTTTATAAACCCAGTCCTCAAAGTAAAGCATACTTCTCACATGCTTTCTAACTCTGTCCTAATGTTCTCCTACAGACTCTGTGTAAATCAATGTCCAATGACATCTCAAGCTCCACATAGCAAGCAGGGAATAGTCTCAACTTAGTGGTCTGTGGGGTTTTGTTGTTGTTATTTGTTGTTGTTGTTGTTTTTAAATGCTGCACAGCAATACAGTTAGCCAGAGAGCTGACTTGAAGTCTGGGTAAAGGTTGGTGCTATCTTTGAGGAAGCAATTAAAAGAGAGAGTGCACTGTCCCTTCAAATGAGCTGACACTTTATTAATATAACCTAATAAATACCTGTAGACTTGAGAGAGCTATGCTGATACAGACTATATGAATTTGGTCTAAAAAGAATAATTTTTTGTACATTTTTCAAAAGGCAAAATCCTTTAGGGGTTCTTTGTTCACACTGCACTTGCAGTAGCAGATAAACAGATCTTTCAGTGTTTTCATTTTTCTACATGCTTCTCCTGTGAGTTTGTCCCAGCTGAAAACACTCCTGGTGTTCAGCAACATGAAATACATCCCTTCTGGCAGAGGAAGCTCTTGCAACACTTTGCTGCAGCACAGGTAATTACCCAGGGGATGCAGGCAAGGGCTTCTCTGGCTCCTTGCTGAATTCATTGTTTCATCATCTACACATCTCACATTTAATTATTTCCATTTTACTAGCAAAGAATTGAAAGCAGTTTTTGAGGAGCTGCTGGTTAATCAGCATGCAAGGATTGCCTGCCTCCTGCACTTTATTAGTTTTGCAGACTGAGTTTATAGCAGGATCATTAGTGCAATACTGGATTACATAAAATCTAGACACTTATGGACTTTTGAGGTGCTTCACCTGTGGAAAGAAAGCTTTCATAATTACTTCATCAAGCTTTAGTTATCTGTCTAGCCCAGACAAACTTGTGGCAATATGCCCTCTAAAATGGGCAGTTAGAACAAAGTATATATTGAACTCTTTATGACAAGCATTTCTTAATAAAGTGTAAGCACATTTCTACTGCCTGCCAAGGCCACAGTGCAACATTGTGAGGGAAGTACAGATGAGTTTTGATTTTTTTTCTTTAATTTGGGATATTATCATCATTTTATTTTTAGATTGTACTTCATGTTTTGTCTGAAATTAGATGTTAATTGAGGTTAGATTTTCAATACTTAAAGATACTTAAAATGATAAGTAGTTAATTTTTGCAAGTGGTAAATGTGTGAGATGGTTAAAAGGTGCCCAAGTTTCACTGTCTCTTTGTCTAAGGGAATATTACAAGTACAGTCAGTATTGTGCAAGGAACTAAGCAGGATGTTTTGGTGATTGGCTAATTAAAACCCTTTTATCTCAGAGGAGTCCCCAAAAAGTGAATTTTCAAGCTTTCTGTTATCATTTATGGTTTTAGCACTGACATTCTTTCACCCACCTCAGTGACACAGGGATCTTAAAGGTAAATTTGAAATTCTTTTCTTAAACATAGTCCACATTCCTAAGTGGAATCAAAGCTGTATTAAATCAACCTGTTTGCCTAAACCTGGTACATACCACAAAGTACACTACGAAACACTGGCTTATTACAGAATGTTTTATCCAAACATGTTGATCCAGCTGGGGAAATCACATTAAAGAACAGGGTTTACCACATTTCTGCTCTTCTAGCTTTGGCAATTAGTGCATTGATTTCAGCACCTTTTTATTTTGAATGCCATCAGTCGTTCAAAAAAAAAAACCAAGTGAGTTTTTATTTGGCCTGATTAAAATCAGGGTCAATCAGAAGTGATTTCTGAGCATCTGTATCATACTAGGGGAAAATTAAGATATTTATCCCTAAGTGATACTTTGCATAAGGACTTGACTGATTGATTGATTGGTTGAAACTTCTTCCTCACCCCTTGAGAAGTGAAGGCTTTCAAAATGCTGAAGAGAGAAGAAAATGAAAGAGTTGCCTGGAACGTGGTTACAACTATGATTACCACTATGTATCATAAACTTATTTTCCTGATACTTAAACAAAAATTTATTGTCAAATTTGACTCATTTAAAACCAGTATAAAAAGCTAAAACCCAAAACTCATAACCCACACTTATAAATTTGATTATTTGGGGAATTTCAATATGCAGTCATATTAAAAGCAGATTTTCAGTTTATAATACCAAATATTCATATTTTCTTATAAACAAGAGAGAAATGCATTTTAATATTATCAAACATCAAATTTAGTGAAAGTCTTTCAATTTTTATTCAAAAATAAAGAAAGAAACAAAACTGTGGTAGTGTATCCTCCCCACCCCAAACTGCACTATGACCTCAGAAATGCTCATGAGGCCTCAGCTTTGATGAGCAGCACCTGGGCTGAGCTCCTCTTAAGCTTATCAGAAATGATGTCTGCTCCCAGGAGCTGGTGCTGTCTAACAAGTTCCTGGTGTTTTTTTTGTTTTTTTTTTTTTTTTTTTTTTTCCACGAACAGCCGTGGAGACTATTTTTTGCCTGAATAACAACCCAAGTGGGATAATGTTTTTGTTCTCAAATTTTCAAAAGAATTTTCTGGCCTGAAGTGTGTCCAGGATGAAACACTGTTATGACCCTGTTATCACTGTTAACAGGGGTCCAAAGTGAGACCCTTGGGGCTCTCCTGGAGGGCAGTGGCAGGACCAGCGAAGCCCCTCTCAGTGGGGCCCCCCAAAGCCAGCAGCTCTCAAGTTTGCTGGATTTGGAGATTGCCAAACAACCACAGATCCTGGTCTGACACCCCCATTCCTTAAGGCTCTACCCTTTGCCTGCTGAGAAGTTGCAAAGACATCTGGAATGAATATTTCACTACCTTCGCGGGGAACTTTTCACAGGTACCTTGTCCAGACTCTTTATATCTGTGTGCATGAGAGTGTGCATATGCTATGGTGAATGTACTGGGAATGCTGCTCTCTAGATTCTTAATTACTTCAGACTGATAAGTTAGGCCTGCAAGTAAGTAACTCTTGTGGTGGTGTAAATCCTATATGAATCATTTACTAAATTGTTAAACGTAAGTTATAAATTATAAATTGAGTAAATTAAATGCTGAAAAGTTAAGGTGCTGCTAAGTTGAAGTTAAGTGCTGTTGGGCCTTTATTTTGCTTTGGATGGATTGACTCTAGATTTTTGTTTGCTTTTCCTCAGCGTGCCTTAACCATCTAGTAAATAATAGAGTGAACCTTGCCAATGAACTTTCTTGTGTTGTTCCTTTCATATTAGACCTGTTTTTACTGATACCTTTGCTGGTGATTCTTTAAGAGATCCTAAAACACTCATTCACGACATAAACAAATCTTCCTTAGCCTTTGAAAAGCTAAAAGCAAAGCTGAGAGAAGTTCTTCAGACAGCTTTTTTGTGTAGTAATATTGGCTATGTCTGGCTTTAGAATTACTCTTCTTTCTTGGTATGTTACTGGGTACTGCAGATTGAAGCAGTATATTGCCTCCAAGGAGAGAAAAAAACCAAACAAAAACAAACAAAAACCCCACAAAACTAACCAAAAAAACCAAACCAGAAATTCCATAATGACTTCTCTCATCTTTAAGAAACTATTCACAACAGAATGGGGTTGTTCTCCACAATAATTTCTTGGGACCTTTTTCTTGTTCCATGAAAATTTTTACAGACATTTTTACACCTACAGATTTAAAATTTTCAAAATCAGAGCCTGGGACTTACACAAAGCAATTACAAAACTTGTAAAGCACAAGCTGGCTGACAGATCTTCAAGCAGAGACACCAGTAGATCAGAGAGAATTCCTTTTTCCCTACATTGAAATGCCCACAAGAAGAAGTTCCATAAAATCACTAGAGGCAGGAACCATCACCTGACACAAGGTTTCCAGACTTATTAGAGTGTACATCTTGAATTGTGATACAGCAGAAAAGTCAATAATCTTCTGTCTGACCTGTGATTGAATTGAAGCTGTAGAAGGTAGATTGTAGATTTGTGATGTAATCTGTAGAGAAAAGGAGAAAAAGGCTGAAAATAGTAAGAAAGGTGAGAAAGGAAATAGGGCAATAGGAGAATATAAGTGCTATTGCTTTAGAACATCACTAAAATATTAAATCTGCTAGCCAGAGAGAAAAAGAAACCCTCATAATAACTGGGCTAGACACTACACACTTTTAATCTGCCTCTCCAGTCACATCCCTCCTATCGTTTCAGAAGTGAAAAAGAGCCACAGCATGCTTCAGGGTTTGTGAAGGCGTATTAATAACACTCACTACTCAGTAACTAAATAATGCTTCCTGTGCAGATGTGATTTTAGACCTAATTTTCACATTTAAATGTGAAGCCAAATGTTGCCTTCAGTTGTCAGAAAAGATCCCATAGAAAACAAATATTTGACTTTGTCTAAAACTCTTTGAGGAAAACAGACTCTACCAAAGCACAATACTGTAAATGTAATAATTACACCTCTAATACAGTCATAAAGGATATTTTATTATTTGCTGAAAAGAAGTCTTCATTTTCTTATTTGCAAAACAAGCCAGAGGAGAATGGATTTACTGGTATAGTCCAAAGCCAAGATGACATAACAGGGTCTTAGTAAGGTCTCCTTGATGGTCTCTGATGTTCCTTCTGGAGAAACACCTCTCATTGAGCCCGCAGGGAATTTGATAATTCTAAATTAAGTTTTGTTTGGATGCTTTAGGGTTGCTAATATGCAACCTCCTAATGCAAATAACCTCCTTACCAAGCTTCCCAGTACATTATTTTCTTGGTTTTACCACTGAGCTTCAGCTTTACAATTCTCTCATTCCCCTTAACACTTCACCTTGCCCACTAAGATTGTAATATTTGTAGATCGCATTTGTGGCAGCCTCTGTTCCAACTATTTTTTATTATAATTTTTCTATATTTTGGATTTTTAAAAAATTTATTACACAAAAACCTACTGCATTTCTACTTCTCTCGTTAAACTGCCCCATACAATAGCCTAAGCAAAAAAAAAGTCATGCAGAGCTCTTAGAAAATTGTTGGCCTAACCAATGGAGGTTGTACTAATTGTCTGCTCCATGGCCAGACAATGAGAATTCATTTTAACTTGAGTAGTGAGGAAAGTACTAGCAGAGGGTCTTCCTGGATGCAGCATTTGTCCTGTCTGAAGTGGGACACAGTACAGCCTTAGAACCACTGCAGGTTGTTCTCTGCCAGATTTGTGTTGATTTGCTGCACTTGTAATTTAGAGAAATTTCAGGACTCTTGCAAACCAATGTTTAGCTTACTTCTGCCAGGTGGATAGTCTATGAATTTGAGAGTTGTGCAGAAGAACAGAATTAGGTGGCATTAAAGTGCACAGCTGTAAGTCATGAAAGGCTGCTTGCTGTGCTGGTAGGATCTTCTGCTAAAATAGAGACAAATAGAAGCCTCAATCCTTCGGAAACCCAGGCCTTCTGTGTGTAAAATGCTGCTAAACATCTTTCATAGTCCACTCTTTATTTAGTGTAGATCCAGCTGTTTTATTTCACAAAAAAAATTCTTATTATGTAGTCTGCCTCTATATTACTACTAAATCTAACTTGGTATCTCATGCAGCTTTATTGATAAAACTAATGAAGTCTTTTCTATTGCCAAAGACACAGTCCTAAACATTTCCCTGAAAATTCTGTTTTAAACTAATCAAAAAGCTCCTTTACAATTCCTCAATGGACAATGAGATGTTGTGTGTATATATNGAATTATGAATTAACATTATATTAGTCAAATGATGTCTTCTGCTAGTTAGGAATATGTAGGATGGGAAATGGCAGAATTTAATTTGGCTGACAGGCCTTGGTGCATGCATTCTCATATGCTCTGTGATTACATGCATAGCTGATACTTTGCCCACAGTACCTCTGCCTTAGCCAGTGGCACAGGTGGTTACACCTGTGCTAGGGGATGCAAGGTCCAATGTCAGTCTCATGCTTCCAGACACCTCGTTTCTGCCTGTTCTCTGGTTCTTCTTAAAACTGACTCTATAATCCTCTGGAGTTCCAGCTATCCTCCCTCCCTTCCTACTTTCATGGCAGCTTTATTTCTCATGCCTGCATTACAGAATTATTGCCAGGTTGTTGGCACGTGTTCCTGACCTATTTTAGTCTACAGCTGCCTATTTCTTATCAGCTGCAGATGCTACAGTCAATTTAGACTTTACATTATGCATTATAAATGTGTAGATATATGAAAATCTACATATTCCAGTACAGAAATCTTTCCAATGCTTATAATTTACTTATGATTTCCTGCTTATGAGCACCAAAAGAAATAGAAAACAAATACTGTTTCTTCGCAAAATATCAAGCCCTTGATGAAAAGCCTCTAGAACTATGTACTAGAACACAACAGTTATCAAATTTTGCTTGATTTTACTTAAAATCCACCAATTAACAAATGGTTCTTGTAATGTTATTCTCAGAAACAACTGAATAGTTTTATATGAAGTATTTCTTAAAAAGTACAATAACTCAGCTTGAAGTGACAGGGGGAGAGTTTGGCAAAATCAAGAGTATCGAATAGTGGAAAGAATAGCCTCATAACTTTTACCAACAGTGCAACTTGTATTGTATTTTCTTATAATCACAAATATGCTGAGTGCACCCCAAGTGTTCTGAAAACCTGGAGGGATAACAATAATATCCAAAATATAGGAGCGATAGTTGAAAAGTAGTAAAATAAAAAATTATTGGAGGCTCTGCTCAGAACTGTTTAAAATTCTCTCTACCATTCAATTATTTATCAATGTTGGTTTTGTTATTGTTGTTATTGTTGCTATGAACATGCTGGGGAAAAAATTCCAAACTAATCTTGCCCTGGAGTGATTGTTGCTTTATACTCATAACATTTGGAAAGCCTGTCATGCAAAGTATTGAATGCATATGTGAATGATGACAGTTTTGTGGGTTTTTTCCCCAGCATCAATGAGAGACCATAGATCTGGTCAGTCATATATTTATGCCATGCACTTTTTTTTTTTCATACACTTTTTAATTGTATGAAAAATAACTCAAATCATAAGGTAGCGTTAGTGATTCACTTCAGCTGACAGACACAGCTTTTACAACACTGCAGCAATAACAATTTACATGCATATTGCTCTGCTCATAAGTCTGCTCCAAAAGCAGTAGGCAGTGGAAAAGAAAAACTGAATAAATGAACACTGAGAAAAGAAACAATTTAAATTTTTTTTAACTTAACTGTAGCTATGAGCTCCCCAGGCAGTATATTTGACAGTATGCACTGAGAAGTAAAAGAATTTACAACAGCTCAGACCTGAGCACCTAATCAATAAGACAGCAAACAAGTCCAAGGTAGCTGACTGCAGTACATGCCACCTACCTGTGCGTACGATATATGGTCTAAATTTAGCACAGCATATTGCAGTCAGTTGGCTACCACACTCTTTTGCCCTACATAATCACTCAACTGTTGCTGTGTGTTCTCTCTTTATTGGTATAGTTCACTTTAATTGGACTTGTTTTCAGTTTTTGTACATGCTGCTGAGAGAAAATATTTCCAACAGTGGAAAAGGAGAATTAGTCATACACCTTCCCACTCCCCCTTGCAGGTATCCCTGAGGACAGATGTGGGCTGGGGATCATCTGGGGCTCTGCAAGAAAAGTTCATCTGATTTCCTCTGAAGTTGCGTGAGTGGTATAGTGGCATGAAGGAAACCAACTAGCTTCAGATCTTCAAGATAAGGTACCTCAGGCAACTGAAGAAATACCATTTCTGTGCCTTGTATGGAAGATATAATGAACGCATACTCCTCGCTTTTTTCCATCCTAAACTTTTCTATAGATTTAGGATGCATCAATACATTATTTTACAAGACAGTCCTGAGTAAAGCTGAGGTGAGATGATGTGCATAATCCTGCAGCTATCAATGGCATTAAGTGTGAGCCTAAGTGCAGCACCAAGTTGAATAAAGTTCTTGGCTCTGCTGCTGCAAAGAGGCAGTCATCTGTATGACCAGAGATGGTTTCAAATATCAAAATGGTAGCATTTTGATCATCTCCCAAAAAACACTGTAAGTTTATCAACATAAGGAACACCCCCTGACACTTCTGGTTCTAGTTGCAGGTCCTTGTCTGGCTTTTGTGATAGAGCCATGTCTCCCATTCAGGTGCCACCACTTCCATAATCATGCTTTACTTCACCTAAACAGCAAGTCCAATCTTCCTGCATCCACAGTATTCAGCTTTTGAGCTTGTACTGCTCATCTATTGCTCCCAACCTCCCTGTTGTTTAGGACAGCCCTGCTGATGCAGCAGCTATTCCAAAGCCCAGTCTACAAAGTGGGCAGTTTGAATGTGGTCACAATGCCATTTCACCTTAATCTTTAGCCCTGAAAATATAAGTCAATTACACTTCTTTGGTGGGAACAAAATCGGACCTCATTTCCTTTTTCTAAAGTCTTAATATTAGACTTAATATTTCAATGTCTTAAACCTATGGTCTTAGATTTAATGCCTTTTTAGCTAAATATTCCCAAAAGCACTTATTTCCAGCTGTGTGCAAAATTAATATCCAAAGCATAAGGAACAAAATAGCTGGGCCAATCTCTTAGTTACAATGGAGAAAAGTTAATCACAATAAATGAAGAAAGTATTTACAGTAAAAGATGCATCTAAGAAAAAGAATTTAGAGTGTATATTTAACAAATAATAATAATAAAGCACAAGTCAGAAGTACCACAGAAACACAATATATATTAACAGCTAATTTAGAGTCCCATCTCCACTCCAATTAAGATAACTGATCACTACATAACTCCATAACAAATACTTTCTAAAATTAATGTTTGGAGTGGCTAACAGAAGTTTGGATAAAGTTTATTTGGACAATTTTAAAATTTAACAGATGTACTTGAAATAAAGGATCTCTGTACAGCAATAATGTGCTTTAACTTTAGGGAGTAGCTGCTTTTTTATTAATGACTTTTACTGTGGCAAGTACATTCTTCTCTCTCTCAAGAAATTTTCATAGAGCAGCAGAAAGGGAAGAAAAGAGAAAACAATTTCTATTTCTGTCCCTTGTTTTTCCATGTGGAATGCATTGGAGAATTGTTTACTTGGAATCATTGGTTGATTGAATTCTGGTGAGCATTGTTTGGCCCTGATGGCCAATGGAATGCACCTGTGTCTGGACTCTCTCTGAGGAGGGAGTCACGAGTGAAGTTACGGTTCGTAGTTAGATATGATAGTTAGAAGTTAGAATGTAGTTTTAGTATCTCCTCTTTAAATAATACATTAATGTATTGTAATATAGTTATAATAAAGAAACTATTCAGCCTTCTAAACTGGAGTCAACATCATCTCTTCCTATCTCGGGTTCACCTGCATTTTTCCCTGCAACATTTTACTAACCAGTTCTCAGAGCCTCTTACCTTGACTGTGATCTTGAAGGTATTTTTCTGTTGCATCATTTTTTTCATAAGCAATTTAAATTACTTAAAAATATCCATTTCTTATGAGGAAGAAAAAGTCATCAATTTATTTATTGATCTCCTAACTAAACAGGCATTTGTATAACACAATCCAACACAGCTGTCAAATTATAACTATTTACTATTATACAACAAGTATTCAAAGAAGATTAGATAGAAAATTATTCTGTTGAAAATTATTCATTGATCCTGTCTGTCAGGCATAAAGACAGGCATGTGTGCAATATGCATGTCTTTATGCCTTACAGGCAGGATCAGTGCTGCTCAGCCTGAGCAAGAAGCTGTCACAACAGCAGGATTACCTGGAAGGGGAGAGAAAGGGTCTCTTGTACAGAGTTTCTGTCCAGACATGGGCAGAGAAGCCTGACAATTGTTACGATACAATGATTCACATGCTAGCTTGGAGATGGGCTACAAATACTCATGACTTCTGACACCCTGCTGAGATTTTCTAAATAGTGGGAGTGCACATGGCTTTTTGGAGGTACTGTTTAGTATTGTTATCTCAAATAGCTGCTTTGTTGCTCTTCCCCCGCCAAAGAGGAAACTAGGAGACTTTTCACATAGCTGCTATATTTTGAAATTGAGAGCTAAAACAGTGTAAAGTTGGGGATGAAGGCAGAAAACATCTTATTGTTGTAATCCTCTCAGTGTAGTCTTTCTTTCACACCTGGTCCTAAACCTTATTTCAAGAGACCTGTATAATTTAACATTTTGATGCAAGAACAACAGACCCAAAAGCACTTTCTGTTATAGCTTTCTGTCATCGCCTTCTGTCAGTGAGACAGAAGAGAAATTCAAGATGTTTCATTAGCATCTCACCCTGTTCCTTCTAGAAGTCTGACCTACAATAAATTAAATAGGATGATATTCAGATACTCGGCACAAGTTGAGTACGTAGCCATGCACACTACTCACTGAACAACTGTGCATATAAGAGATGTCTTAGGGAGGAGATAAAGAGTTGACTGTGGAAGATGGTTTTTTTGCTAATTCCTTCTTGGTGCTGCCACAACAAAGCAAAGAGACTGCATTTGTCTCAGCACAGATTGCAGAGTCTGGCTGTGTCTTGACAATACCAAGTTGAAGGTAGTTGTAATGCAATATAAAAATAATGCTCTTGTGTTCTGTATTGCAAATCTCCTTAGAAATCTTCTGACAAAAAAATGAGCAAAATTATAACAGGCCTGAAGGGAAAAAAAGTTTATATGGTTGACATTTAGTTTAAATGAAATCAGAGAAAGAAAAGAGGTCAAGCAAAAATTCAATACATTTCTCACAGATTGAGACTACATTTTGAGATCAATATTAAGCATGGATGATAATAAACCATCTGGCCACTTGCATTTAACAAACAATTTTAACAGTTGACGTATTCATGACTTCTCTTTTCTTTGCTAAAGTCTGTAACAGGAATTGGGGCCACACCTCAAGATTTCTGTGCTTTCTTTGCAAGGTTACAAAAGGCACCTCTATTATTCTCCTTTTAGATAAAGAATGAATCAGGGCAACACAAATGCCTAAGCCTTATGAGGTGAGAAACTTGGAGGAAAATTCTGATCTCCTGTGTAACATGTAATGAAGTCTTAACCTCTGTATTTTCTGAAGGTGCTGCAAAATAGCATTTTATCTACTCATCTACTTACATGCAGTTCTCTAACTTAAGACAACTGTTTATTTACACCTCCCCAGTAAGCATCCAATTAAAAACCATAGCTGGGGTTTGGAAATCTGAGCAGCTTCTGTATCAGGATAATGACCTAGGAACTTTCACATTTGCCCTCTGTTTCTCGAATGGCTTCATAGAATTTGAAACTAAGGTCAAATGTGAGCATCAGATCTATATTTGTGGGCACAGTGGATGGATTTTCATACCAAAAATACTTTAAAAAATAAAAAACTAGTTGTGTTAACCCTTAATATGTGTTGTGATATATAATAAGTAAGATGAAAACTCGTAATATCTATTGAAAAACAGTGCATGTAAACAGCAAAAAAAAAATGACATGACAAAATAACTTAAGAAGAAAATTCCATATTTTCTTTCTCTTCTTCTCTTTTGCACATTTTCTTGTTTCTGCATTTCTCTTTGAAATTGTAATAGATTTGTAATAGATTAATTGTCTTCAGAATGTTTTTAAGGTTATTATATTTATTAAACTTGACGTTTAAAACCAGAAAATGAGCACATATTATTGTAAATTGATGCTGAAGTATAACAGATGTTATATTCCTTATATACCATTTCAATTGCAGTGACAAATTTTTTTGAATCTAGTTATTTTATTTTACATATGAAGAGGGAGGTGTGGAAGAGCTTTGATCACTGTGCCAATTTAAAGGCAGGATGCAGAATAACATACACATGTTGCAATACGTATTCTTCTGCTCTTTGCTGAAAGCAAATCTTTATTGTAATAAAGATTTTATTATTTTTGTAATACTACAAATACCCTTTATACACCTGAACTTACAAAAAGAATAGGCCCTGCTGTCAGTCACCCAGATCAGCTTTTTCCCTCTAGGTGCCTCACTCATCTTGAACAGTTTTCATCTCTTTTGAGGCAAGTTTTGTGTTACCACACCGACCTGATTTAGGCTATAAACTCCCTGGGGCAGTGATTGCTAGAATTCATACACCTGGGCCTAAAGGGCTTTGGCACATTGGGATCTCAACCTAGCTACAGTTTTCAGGGTGATCAGTGTTACCATTCAATAATTACAATTATAATTTCTCCTTAGTTGCTGTGAAGGGAATTTGGCATTTCCCAGTGCCTCTCCTGTAGAGAAAATATTAACTTGTCTTGCCTGGTTGTTTCACTTCCTGTTTCCATGTTGCACCTCTGCAAGATAATGAAGGTCGGAATTGCTTGTGGAGCCAAAGTGAAGAGGTATCCCGGCAGAGGGGTGTGGTGGTAGGTTGGGGTATCAGAATGGACAGCTGTGAGATGTTTAAGGCAATCACTTAAGAGTTTCTGAACACTACAAGGAATGAACAAGCAGGGGGTGAATGGTAATACTGTGGCTCAGCTAAACTCAATCTTCTTTCCCTTTTCAGTATAACCATTACTAAGAGGCCTGGAAAGCTGTTCATATCCCAATCATTTTAAGTAAGCAGGTCTAGCTCTAGGCAAGCAATAGGTAACGTTGCTTTCTGTAATACAGCTATCTGTACTAGAATGCTTGGATCCTTGTAGTATATCTTGAATTTCACTCAGTACATAGAGATAGGATTAATTTGCATGTCAGACTTCCTTCAGCAGGGAAATATTTGTGCTGCATCTTTAAAAAATACAGACCCTTTCTGAGTGAAATGGGATAAACACAGCTATAGCCCTCCATTTTTGTTGTGTTAAAGGGTTGATTATTCCGGTAAGAGTTCCATGAATCTAGGCATATTTAGTAGGACAATGTTTTTGTTGAGGATTTTTATTTGTGGGACTTTCTTAAGGTACAAAGTCCTGTACTCATGTGAGCTTCCGTCTTGGTTAAAAAGAACAAAACAGTCCAAGCCTCTCACAAGTCCTGTGGGAAGACTGGACCAAACACATTTCACTTAAAATCCAAGAGAATTTAACAAAGATTTCTAAATGCTATTGCTTATTGATGAATTCAAGTCAGTTCTTAAGAATTTTGAATATCTGGCTTACATACTTTGAGTTGCCATTAGTACCTAATTGTCAAATTTTTATCCTTGATATATTAAAAGTTCTAGGCCTGGTCCTATTACAGGCAATGGGAAGTATCCATTTTCCCTTCTACCGTATGCCTGCATGTAAATTAGGTCATGATGCCTTGCTTATGATTAATGCTAAAAAATTTAAGGGCGATCGCTTGGGTAAGGTGAATGCCAAAAACATATTAATGCTGGAAATAACCCATGTCTGTCCAACACTGCAATCTAACAGGAGGGGTAGGCAGAGCCTTTGGAAATCTTTCAGGTGTATTTGCAAAACACTTACTGCTATCAGCGGTGGTGGAGGAGGAGTGTTCACAAAAACCAGTAAACCTTCATTCTAGTACCTTCTAATATACATCTAATTTTTTCTCAAAGTACCAACAAATTCCTCTATAATAGTTTCTTGAGGTTTTTGCTTAAAGCACTTGCCTCTGTTCTTAAAGGGATTGGACATTTAACACTTGCCAGTTTTATTTAAAACAAGTATTTTTATACTTATTATTTGATATGGCTTACAGTCTGTTTAAAATAACTGTTTCAATTATTTTTTACAATATTTCTTATCCTTTTCCTTCAACTATTTAAGGATGCATTCAAGATATGATCTAGTCCCGTATCCTTAGGTATTTAACCTAATCAAAGTCTGTACTTATATGCATTTGGAGTCACTGTATTAATAAGGGAGGCAATGAAGCACATCTGCCTGTCTGAGGGTGAGACTGAAAAACTAAACTGTTTATATTCATTCTTCATTAGACATAGAAATAAATATTTTAGTCCTTTTTTTCTCTTCACTGGTCCTTTTGTCTTTTCCAACACATGGGTCACCTTGCTGACTCATCTGTGTAGCTACCATTTACTGCTGTGTATTCTATTCCTAATTGCCATTTCCCAAACTTCAGTAACAATGTGTAATGAGCAAAGAATAACTTCATTAATTTAGATTAACCAAAGTCCAGATCAATTAGAAGACTGTAACAAGACTGTAAGTCTCTCTTGTTCTTCCATCACCCTTGACTAGCATTGAACAACAGAAAAGACCACAGTGCTGTTTTCAAGGCAAGGGTGGTCCTTTATGGTTTATATAACTGCTTGTATTGAGTGATCATCTCTGTGCACACTTCACAGTAACCTCACTTCACCACCCACCCTGTTACTCTTCTCTAGGGCTAGCATGTTAATAATTCCCTTCTCCCTGTGAACAAAGCTCTTGTAACTTAACTTTGGATGCTCTCTGGGTGAATGTTACAGCAGAAAGAGTGAAGAGGCCTGCTGAAGAGAAGTGTTGCTGTGTTCCAGAAAGGAGCTTTACTCCCCACATTTCATATATTTTGTAAATGGCAGAAAGGACAGTTAAGGATTTATGTAAATTTTCAAATCTCCAGGAAGGGAGACAGGGAAGTTGGAAAGGAAAATCGAAGAAAATCTGATGGTAGTTATTGATAAAGCAATTCTACCTGAATTTTGACCTTTGTGGCTGCACAGAGTCCACTAGCCTGTTGTATGATGCTACCTGGGAAAAACTTCTTGCTCAAAATGCAAGGCAGAGCAAGTCAGAAAAGTTTGCATGAGTGGAATGAGGAAGAAGATCAATCCAGGTTTGTTTTTTTTTTTGTTTTGTTTTTTTTGTTTGTTTGTTTTTTGTTTTGGTTTTTTTTGGTTTTTTTTGTTTGCTTTGTTTTTTTTTTTTTTTTTTTTT
>VXBC01004441.1:425297-439677 GCA_013399945.1 Ploceus nigricollis
TTTTTTTTTTTTTTACTTCTAACAAAAATGATATGGTTATACTGCAGCTGGAGATGTATCTGGCTGATCAGATTTCAGATACTGGCATAAACTGTGAGTCTTGCTACAACAAAGTCCAGATGTATGGATCCCAGCCCTACTGTGCCTCCTTCTCATGTCTCTGAGCTGTATTCAGAACAGGAGACTGAATGATCCCTTTGAGAGATGGGTACATTACTTTTTTAGAGGCTTTTATGTACCCAAGCTCCTTTTCAGCTCACAAATTATCAAATCATGATGCATTTAGTAATAAATTGAATGTTCTACATCTGTTCAATTTTTAAATCGTAGGTAAATATTGCAAATAAATTAATTTTAATGTAGGTAGACCTAAACAGTTTGACATAAAAAATGGTGAAATAATGTATGTCATTCACAACAGAATACAAATTTAACAGCAGAAACCCACATAAAATAGATGTGGCTGATAATGATATTCTTATTGTTACATCTATGGAAAACTTGTCCCTAATATGATCCCACTGTTTGGGGTCTAAGCACTGTGGAAGTGGTATCATCAGTCCAGCTCCAGGACTTGGGGAGCAATATGAACCTGATCCATGTTTTCTTAAATGCAGAAATATGAGCCTCTGCAGAACCCTGCAGTACATTGTGTCCATGAGACAATGCTGCACTAGTGCATGTTTGACTATATTTGCAAAATTCTCCCTGCAAAGATGGCTGGCTAGCATGGCACCCAGGGATGTAGTCAGCATTCCCAGCTGGGATACATCCATGCTCACACTGCACTTATCTGGGACTGTCCATTTAAAACCTGGATGTGCAATCCCAGAGAGAAACTACAGAAAATTAATAATTGATAAATTACATCACTAAGTTGGGCAGGGAACTATTTTCTTGTCCATTAAAATCTATGACTAGGTTTTTCAAGCTGTATTTTTAGAACTACTGACAGTAATTTTCTAAACATTGGTTTATTCTTCTCTTTATTTCCTTCTCTGTATCTTTAATTTTTTCTCTCCAATTTTTTAATTTAACTGACTTGTAAACTGTATGCAGTCTTGTACGTTCCTTAATGAAAAACACTGTGTTTAAATCAATGTAGTAATGCTTCCTCTTCCACCAAAGTAAACTTGACCGTTTATTTGGCTTTAAAGTTTCATTTTATTAAGACTGCATTTTTTATCAGCTGGAAAGTTTTGATCTCACTTAAGGTACCATCATTAATTTTCTTTAACAGAAGACCATTGCTGGTAAAATCAATGTTTAATCCCTCATAAATGTGTTACATCATAATATTTTATTGCATATACATATGCAATATTTTGTGGGATTTTTCCTAGAGGAAAGATATTAAGTATTCAGTAAGTATATGGAGTCTGAAGTTTGATAGGCAGCCCTATTCCTTGCTCTCAGTGAATACTTGAACATTGTTGCAAGCCACGAACAATTTTGGAAAGCTTGTCATAGAAGCATTACATGCATTATCTTGACCCCAACTCATTTGCCTTTTTTTACCTTCTGCAGCATTAAAGATATTTTGGACCTGTTTGTAGAAACCTAGGGAATAAATTCACTATCTGTGAAGCCTGAAGGTCTGGGTGAAAAAATCATAAATCAAATACTAGAGAGAAAACTACTAGATCACAGATTTGTAGAATGGCCTGACACTCATCCTGACGAGGATCATTGAGTCCAACTCCTGGCCCTCCACAGGCACCCCAAGGATCACACCATGTGCCTGAGAGCATTGTCTGAACACGTCTTGAACTCCATCAGACTGGTGCTACGACCTTTTCCCTGTTTAGCGTGTCCCAGGGCTAAGCCATTCTCTGGGTGAAAAACCTTTCCCTAATAGTCAACCTAATTCATTCCCCTGACTCAGCTTCATGCCAATTCTTGAATCCTTCATTGAATCCTGTCATTGGTCATCACAGAGAAGACATCAGTGCCTGCCTCTCCACTTCCTCTCATGAGGAAACTGTAGACTGTGATGAGGTCTCCCCTCAGTCTCCTCTTTAGGCTGAACAAACAAAACTGACTTCAGACTCTCCTCATATGACCTCCTCTAGAGCTTTCACTGTCTTGGTGAAGGAAGATGGAAGAAAGAAAAAAGGAATGAAATCAAATCTTTTGGAATATGAATAAAGTACAGTATGGTATTTCTGAATGTTGATTTAAAATTTCACAGTCAACAGAAAAATACCCAACAAAAGTCTGTTGTTATGTACAGAAACAAAGCTCCTTAGTCCTTAGTAGGATGGCTAAGGGTAAGCACATGTATGAGTAGTTTGCTGCATGATTGCAATTTGCCTCCAAACATCTTTCCGAGGCTAATTATAAGACCCAGACTGAAAAAAGGAGCTTTACTCCTTACAATGACTGTTGGAATGTTTGGAGGGCGAGGAGGTGATTTTTATTTTTATTGTAATTTTTAATATTATTACTACTACTATTGTTATTAAGAGGTATGGAAGCTAACCATCGGTATCACATCCCTGAGCCCAGGGCCTATATAGTTGTTCACTAGATCAACCCAAAACTCAAGTGTAAAGACTGTAAAAATGTTGGCATTCAAGACTTGGCAGCACTTTACATCCACTTTGCATGGATAGGAACAAAAAAAGCAACAGACATTTGAGTCATTTGTGTTTTGTAATATCTCCTGATCTATGCTTTAATATTAAGAAGCTGCATTAGGAAAGGGCAATTTTGTTAATGCAAGAAGAAAGACAATTAGTTTGAAAAAAATATGAGCCCTTTAAAATTATTACAGAGTGGAAATTACATGTGAATTATCAAAGATTAGCAGAAAATTCCTAAGAACAGGAATAGTTTAAGTGCAAGTTCAGAATAGGAAATAGGTATAGAAACATTTCCTGTGGGTGGCTGTGCTAAAATGAACTAAAATATTATTGTCTAAACATTTTTGTATTCAGTAATTTGCCACTATTGTTGCCAGCAATTTACTAAGTGCATGGAGGGGGAAGAATTAAAAAAGAAGATTTAATTAAGGAATTCCTTAGAAACACAACAAGCCTCAGACACCTCATACTTAAAATGTGCAAGTTAATAGGAGACTTGCAGCTTTCAAATTCATAATTATGTCCCACAGCTAATTGTTTGGCACAATTATGTCAGGAAAATCAGAAGGGCTTACTTGCCAAATAACAATTGCTCGAATCTTAAAATAAGCAAAGAAACAAACAAAACCAGTTTGAAATAACTTTCACTGCAAAAGTCCTTGTTCACTTTTCTGGCCATTTTTTTCTGAGACTGGGTCAATGACCTTGGGGGATTGCAGAAAAAAAGAGATTGATGTTGAGTAAGATTTAAACATCCTGGAAGAGGTTGGACAGGAAGGTAGCTTCTTTAAAAAATTCTTGTTTTATTTCTCAGACACTTGCAAGAAAAAAATGTTAATAAAGAGATCCCCAAGAGCTGAGGCATTGCTAAAAAAAGATTTTACTCAGCCCTCTCGTAACCATTTGTTTCAACATTCAAATCTCAGGCCTGTATGTTGCTTACAGTACTTTGCACAAATATTGAGATTATGAAAGATTATCATTAAAGTAGTGTTCAGAGTGATAGAGAGAGAAATCTTCTCTCTTTACAAAAGCTCACTTTCCACTTTTTGGTGCACAAGCCTGGCATGGTTGCATTGCACATACTCCAATCTCGGGCAGTCTCAGGCAGTGTCTTAGCCAATAGCATTAGTAAACAAAGTGTCATTTCAGCCAGATTAAAACAAAGATTAAAACTAAATAATATGAGTTGGCCCTGTTGGGAATTGTCTCCAGTGGCCATTTAGGTTCAGCCTTTTCAACTTCTAGCAGATAAATATTCTTTAGGATATGTTGAGACCTATTAAGACAACTGTATCATATAACTCAGTGCAACTAAACTGTCTTGCCCAAGGGCATGTACAGTTGTCATTGAAATAAAAAAAGCTGCTCCTCATATAGTGCTGTAAAGGCATTACTAAAGTAATAGTTGAAGTCTGATTGCCTTAAACAGTTTATTAGTTGTTAAGAATTATTTAACACCGATGAAGAGGAATGAAGAAAATCAGGACAAAGAATATAGAGACCCTGTTTAGAAAATTCAAATTTCCATCCAAACACATATACAAAAACATGAAAAAGAAAGTTCCCTGTGGTTTACTGAAGAATTTATAGGAAGAAGTCCTAGTACAACAAAAGTTTCAAGATAAACACATTGATCTCAATATTTGGGATATTTCAGAATAAAAAAAAATCAGTGTTGTTGAGAAGAGCCATGTTGTGGTAATTAAACTTCCCAGGATAACAGGAAGACCATGAAGTAACTTGATGGATTAAGCTAATACTCCATCTAGTACAGGATTTGTTTTCTGACATTGGCAGAAGCTTGACATATTCTGCTATCTATCCTTCTCATTCCCTAGGATGTACTACCACTGCATTATGGATATTGGAGGTCACATTCCTACTTGTTTTCTAATACATATTATTTGAAATTTTAACCTGATGAAACCATCTGCTATCCTCAATCTCCTGTGGTGAAAAGTTCCCAAAGTTCACCACCCATTGTGTAAAGTATTTTTAAATACTTCAAACTGTTTTCAGTACCATCCAGAGTCCCCAGGTGTCTGTATTATGGGAATTGGTGAACCATGGATCTGCATTCTGCTTACCATTACCTGCATGATTTGCTTGGTCATGCCTTGCCCCAATCTTCTCTGCTCCAAACTAAGTAGTCAGAACCTTATAATCTTTTTTTCCAACACACCTTCTGTATGCCTTGGATTATTTTCATGTTTTCTAGTACTTCTTACATCTCTCTTGAGAGGCAGAGACCAGAACTGCACAGACTCAGGGTGTGACTGTATGACAGAGGGACAGCATCTTAGTTTTCCCAGTACTCTCAATCTTCTGTTTTCTATAATGGAGATATAGGATATAATTTACTGTAATTTTGCCACACAATTAGAGAAAAGATTGTCATCTTGTCTCAAAAGCCACTGCTGAATTATCTTCTTAAATGAGTACCTAAACTTTTTAATTCAAAACCAAAAATGGCATATCCAAGGAAACTCCACACATCAGATTTAGAACAGTTCTCTGGGGTCTAAACTGTTTTTTCTTTTCATGCTGCCTGAATAAATAGGTTTTGTACAAAGTGTGAGTATAAAGCAGATAAAATTTAAAAAATATTCCTGAGCCTAGAGGCAGGCTGTGGCTTAGCTTTGTAGGCAATCACAGGTTCTGCTGGCAGCAACCATGCTGGAACGATGGCCAGGGGCTGTTACACACACTCCTTACACGATGGCTTTCATACATGAAATCACACGCCGCCGGCTCGAAACGTCTCTTACAACACTTTCACCCTCAAATCAAATAAAGTCACAAGCCAACAGACAACGATACCAATCTTTTGCCTGTAGGAGCGTGTTGCATCTATGCTTTTTCAATGAGTGAACACACAGCCAGATAACTACCTCATTTTGAATGGAGAATAAAAGGAAAAACAGAAAAGAAAAAAAAAAAGGAAAGAATAAAAGGGGAAAAATGTGGGGAGGACAGGGGAAGAAAGGGAACCGAGCCTTTGATGTGATTATCACCTTTTGGCAAACTTTCCTGGAAATGTGAGTGAAGAACCATTCTTCATCTCAGTACTGGCCAGGTGAAAATGCAGTTGCTGTGCTCAAGCATATACTCGTTTCTTCACATTTCTTCAAGACGAGCAGAAAGAGAAAAACAGACAAAATTAGGATTTAACTGATTCATTCCAGCCATGCAGGGAGAAAGGTGTGCTGCTGTTACCCTCTGATATGGAGTGACTTTGGGCTTTCCCCTCATGGATATTCTAGAAGCATTTGTGCTTCTCCAAGACCCAACATGTTCTAGGATGGAGGGCAGAAGGAGGAATAGGGTCACTCTGTCCCCACAACCCCACTGCAAGACATAAGCCATCTGTGAAGCATTTATCCATCTCCAAAAGTGTGGAAAAACTGAAAACATACTTATATTCTGGCAACTATTTTCTCATCCTTGTTATGTAGCCTAGTTAAAAGGAAGGTGTATATCTAATTGATCTTACTGGAGCAGAGATTACACAGATAAAATTGGTTGTTTCTAGGTGTGCCAACACTCTGTGTGTTAATATTTTAATCTCTAATTTTCATAAAAGAAGGATGTACAGCATGCTGTCTCATCTCCCACAGACTCAAATCCTCTCCTACATTGGTGCTTTGCCTTCATGCCCTCCCCGAAAACGAATATTTCTCTCAATACAGTAGCATGAATCACTATTGATAAATATAGCTAACAATGTTAAATTCACAAAAGGCAGAAGCAACAAGTTTTATTTTACTAGTGATCTAAGGACTTTGCTCATCACCCAGGGAAGAAAGATGTAAAAGTAGTGCTGAGCATAACAAAGACAAATAAAAAGGAGATTTGAGGAAATGCACATATTAGTACTATCAACATCTCCCATGATTTCAAAATGGGGAAAAAAAGCATATAAATTTCCCAAAATTCCCTCCTCATTTGTTGCCACATAAGTTGTACTGCTGCATTGTGCTAACCACCCATATGGCTCTGGTCACAGTAAAGTTTCCTTACCAGCACCTTTAGTCCTATCAGAATTCATCTTCTGAAAAAATAATTTGATTTCAGTAATGTGTTCCATTCTATAATTATATGTTAACTTGGGTGAATGAGGGTGATTTCTAACAAAATAATGATACTTGCATCTTTTGACTATCAATGAAATAAAAAAAAAAGTTTAGAATCCAGATAGTAATTAAAAGTCTAATTATGTGGTTGCCATTTCTCTACACTAGACAGTTTTCTGACAGTATATAGTCTGTGATGAATAGGGGTATAAATAAGGAAATTAGCCATTTTTAAAACCAAATCTTTTCTTTATCTGTGGTGGTGCATCCTCCCCACGCTTTTTCTTGAGCTGCACGATGATCTCAGAAATGCTCATTAGGTCTCGGCCTTGGTGAACAGCACCTGGGCTAAGCTTCTCCTGAGCTTATCAGAAACACTGTCTGCTCCCAGGAACTTATGCTGTCTAACAAGCTCCTGCTTTTTAATGAACAGCCTTGGAAACTTATTTTTCCTGCCTGCATAACAACCCAAGCGGAACAACATTTTTGTTATTGAACTTTAAAAGAAAGTTACTGACCTAACTTGTGGCCAGGATGGAAAACTACTGTGACTAAAGGCAACTTCTTATAGCCCTGTTGTGTTGGGTTTGCATGGCCAGGTGGACCTCTGCATCCCTGTGGTCTTCCATGGGCTGCAGGGCACAGCTGCAGAGCAATCCCGGCTCCGGTGCCTAGAGCACCTCCTCTCCCTCCTTCTCCACTGGCCTGGGTGTCTGCAGAGTTGTTCCTCTCACATGTTCTCACCCTGCTCCTCTCTGGCCACAATTACATCTGCACTACAACTTTTTTTTTCCTTCTTAAATATGTTGTCACAGAGGCACTGCCAGCCTTTCTGACTGGCCTGGGTTTGACCAGCAGCCGTCTGTCTGGGGGCCTGCTGGCACTGGCTCTGCTGGACAGGGAGGGAGCTGCCAGCAATTTCTCACAGAAGCCACCCCTGTGGCCTCTCAGCTATCAAAACCTGGCTGTGCAAGCCAAGTACATCCATAAACAGCAGTCCTGACTGGGACCCTTTGAGCTCTCCTGGTCCACAGCAGTCTGCAACCAACTATATATCTCTTCTATAGAATCTTTTGTTAAATTGTTGCTGTTAAACGTTTAGGCCTAAACCATTGGTCGATTCTGGGGCTAAGTTTGATAAGGGGGTCCCCTCTGAACCTGTGGTTCTAAAGGAGGGTCTTCCTTTATTCCTTTAATCCTTACCACTTCTCATCCTTACCCTTTTCTGTGCCCAGCATCCACATAATTTCTGACAGATTTTAGTCAGTTTGATTGTTTTTAGGTTTTAGTTTGATTTTTTTCTTTGTGTGCATTTAGTGGACTGAACCTTGCCAACCAACTTTATATTAAACCTGCTTATGCCAATACCTTTACCAGCAACTCTTTAAGGGATCTTAAAACACTCATTTGAGACAGTGTCCAACCATATATTTCCAAAGAGAGTTTCATTCAAGTGTCATTCAATGAACATCATTCAAAATGACAGGAAATACAAGACATAGGTCTAACTCTGAACTTTTTAAAAATAGAACAGAAAAAAGCAAGCAAAAATCACTGCTGAATATTTTTAAAGCCCTTATTTAATGTTTGAGAAAACTATTTCTTCAACCTGCATCTGGTATTTTTCCAGCCCCCTAGCACTGATTTGGGCTAATCAGCATCACTGTGGGCCTCATCTCAAACTGTCTTTTAGTTCCCTATCCTCAGGGCAGGTATCAGTTTTCCAGAGAACTATAGGAATGAGAACTGTGGGGTCACCTTGCTTTAGCAATTCTACTTGTTATATATGCTTGCTCTTGGGCATCTTTGTTTACCATATATGTGCTCTCTTGAGTACTTTTTTATGGGTAGAAAAGGCCAGGTCACCACTTTTTCAGACCCTTGGTAAATGATTCTCTTGTGAATGAAACAATAGAGTATTTTCATAATTTAAATATTGTGTCTAAGATTTCTATATAACTTCTAGACTAATTAAAAATTAAATTTTCACAACAAAGAATTCCATGCAGTTCCAGTGGCTACTTGCCTTGTTTTCCATGCATGATTTCTACCTCACATTATTTCTGAAGTACTAGAGAAGCAACAGAATAAGTATCTTCAGCTTACAGATATGTTCCTTTGACATCCTTCAAAGTTTTAACAAGATGCATTTAAATGTGTTTACGCCAAGACTGTAATTAAGAATTAATTTTCTAACTTATTTTTCAGATTTCATGTGTCTGATTTTCTTTCCCCTGGGGAAGGGAAAAAACCACACAAAACCAACAAAACACCAATAATTGTATAATTTTAAGGAATTTAATAACCTAGATAAGGATAATTGCTCAGTTAGTTATTTAACATGCAATTAAGATGGGGATAGATGAAGAAATACACTCATATATGCTTGTGCTCCCAAAACATAGAAAATTTATATTATTTTAAAATTGATCTAGGGAAACAATAGAGAGACTCTTTTGCCTTGGAGGATGAACTAGACAGAGCTTCTGAGGATGTAAACCAACCCCTGTTATGGTTTGTTCAAGAAACATTAAGGAACAAGGAAAGACAACAGTAACAGGAAAGCATTCATAGACTATGATGGCTGTATATACATTTTCTGAATCTTGCAAAGCTAGCTGCAGTTTGCAGATCCAGGAAATGTGACTCTTGACACAGATTGTATTAGTAAGAATGCAGAAGGAGGGTTTTGGAGCATTACAGAAATCCAGGGCAATGAAAATATGCATTAAGTATTAGCATGAGAGAGTCCGAAGGCAGAAACAGAATTCAGGCACAGAGCAGGCATTCAGAGCTTGACACATTGGCAGAATGGGTCAGTATAACAGTTCACATGAGAAGAAAACAGCAGCAGCTAATCAGCAAGACTTGTACAATGCCTTGAAGTTTAGAAAAAACCATGGCATTTTCTGTAAAAAGGAGGCACCTGAAACACGGAAGTGAATTAAAGGGAGGGGCATTTATCAACACGAATGGAAAGAAGGAATTTAGACAAATGGGAATGTGTATATGGCACAAGTTTTAGGTTCCATTAATTAATTAATGGGCTATTGGATTTAGAAGCTGCTTGTGACAAACAATATATTTAAGATCAAGAGACTGAAGCACACTCAGGACTGTGATTTCAAAGGCTTTTTGGACTAAGATCTACTGAGGTGCAATATAGTGCAAAGAAAACCACAAATTATGGACTGAAATTTCTGAAAGATTTAAGAGTCCTCACCATGTGTGATTCCACACTCATTTTAATCTAAGACAGATTTTTCACCCCTCTTCTCACCTTCAGTTTTAAACGATTCAGCACATGCAGACTGATTTTATAGCATTTAATTGCACTCTCCAGGGGTGGGATACAACACAGAATACAAGGTTTTCTCTGTGATGGTTGTTTTCTTATTTCTTCTGGCCCTTAGGAAGAAATGTGGACAAAGGATCCCTAACCATAAGATCCATGCTGTAGACTAGGAATCAAAGATCCCTCAGCAGCTAGGCAATTGTACTGTACCAGCACTCAGGGCTTGGCAGGGAAGTCTGACCCCTGATCCTGCTGAGAGCCATTGTATCACGATATCTGGCCTCACCCCTGGCACCTGTGCAGTCCACTGGCTTTGGCACTGTTTTCATTCCATTTATTGTGGGAACAGGCATCACACTGGGGTAACAAATTCATTCAGATGCATTTGCATCCATGATTGATTCCTTAATAAAAAGTTGAACTGAATTTAAAAAAAAAAAAAATTAATTTAATTTTAAAAAAAACATACACTCCTCTTTGTTACCTGTTTCAAAGTAGACCAGAAGCCAGCACCACCCGTCTGTCATTTTTCAACTAAACACTGGGGTGGCCCTGCAGTTGTATCCCAGCAGCACAAACAAGTTTCCCTTTGAGTGTGATCTGAGGAAGCTGCAGGCTATTCTTGCTCTAAGAAACCAGAAAGACTTCCACCTTTAAATCCAGTTCACAGGAAATTTAGATGTAGACACTGAGTCAGCATTGGTGTGGTGTCTCAAAGTTGCTGTTTTCAGATACAGACACTGACATTAGGAACTCTCTGGTTTAGAAGGAATCAAGTTTAACATATTTTTTTAGAGCAAGTTTTTTACTTTATACTAACAGACCAATAATTGAAAATAATGCCTGGACAGATGCTAAGGACTCCATTCAAACAAGACACTGAAATTTAAGGACAAGAGCAGCCACTGTAAACAATTTCTCCCAGCACTCTCAAAGACCAGTATTAGAATACAGAAATCATTAGCTTGCCTAATGTCTCCCTTATTTCATTTAATTTACTACCATGTCTTCCCCAGGGCTCCCACTGCCTGGTTTCCTCTGACTGCTTTTAGAGAAGTAGCATACATCTCTGTAGCTGTTCTTGTACAACCACCTCTGTCACTGCTGAAGTGTTATGTTTTCAGAGGCTCTTTACCACAGCCCTGATTTGGGAGAATATCTCATTTTCAGTTCAGTTTTTGCAATCATTCTTTATATATTCACTTGCCCCAGTTTATGTTTTGATTAAAAACTTTCTCAGCTTGAATCAGGAGATTGGTAAATTGCACTGAATTGGCTAAGCAGGGGATAAACCCACTTAACCAGGACTGTTGTTCAGTGTCCCAAAGCAGACCAATTCAAAATCAATTTAGGCAGATAACTAAAAGGTTTCAATGAAGCAGAGCACAGATAAGGATACATACTAATCGTGGAAGCTCTCAGTTCAGTCGAAAAGGGAACAGAGAGAAAATTCTCCTAGACCAGAGTCTGGGAATTTAGAAAAAAGGAGTCAAAACAATTGATATATCTCTTTCTGTTCCTGTGTTTGCCCATCTGGAATGTATTCTGAAGATTGTACCCAAGGTGATGTGCTTGTTTAGATTTAGTGACCAAGGAGAGACACAGTTGTGTCAGCCCAGAGGAGAGTCACGAGATCACTGGGGAGTTGAGAGAGAGCTCTTGCTATTGTAATATACTGTAACATAATAGAAATATAATATACTATTAAGAAGCTATAATAAAGTAATTGATCAGCCTTCTGAACCATGGAGTCAGTGCTAATTATTACCCAGCCAGAAGCCTGTGACAACAACTAATCATTCTAATTTAAGGTTAAATTTTTAGGTGGTTGTTAAATGCTTTATTTTGTCAAAGTACAGACACGAAGATTATTATATTAGCCTCCTTGAAAGAACCAAAATGTATAATTCCCAACTAACCCTTTGTTAGTTTTCTTTTGTGCATCAGACCCAAGAAACTCTTTGCTTGCCACACATATATGATACGATCTATATCATATACATGTACTGTCTATGGAAAGGATACTGTAATGGTTATGAAGAAAAAAATGGGTGGCAAAAGATATGGGGAGAGGTGTGAGGGACATATAGTACTGAGGGAAAAAACTAAGCTCCTGAGTGGAATACTGTCTGTTATGAAGAGTGTGTAACAGCAAACTGTAATCAGTAAAAAAACAAATGGAGCAATTACAAAATTAATCTCTGGAGTACTGCATATTTTTGCGTTATTTTTGGTATCCTAATATATCAACATATTTCTAATTACATATTCCGTGTCTCAATTTAAAGAAGAAGAAAAAGTAAGAGAAAAAGACTTCTTTGTATAAAGGTAAATTGTGTAATCTCTCTGCCACTTAAGATTCAGGTACTAGATAGTAGACACTCAGGGTTCTCCCCTTGTAATGTGAAGTAGTGTGACTAAGGAAATTGGCTGATGTCATTCTGAAAAGATCAGCTTATTTCGGAACAAGAACATCTGGGTTTTTTCCAGTTTACATGATATCACCATGGACATGACATGAATATAGCTTGTAGCACTTACACATTTTCATATAACTGTAAAGTTATTGATTAAAGATGGAAAACTTTAGTTCTTGAGATAAAAATGATAAATCTGTTCTACTGTAAGTAACAGGAATTTTTTTAAGAAAAAAATAAAACATGGATATACGTCATTCTCATGGATTTATAGTTGTTGCCTACAATCTAAATAGAACTTGTGAAAAGAGCATTCTATTACCTATCTATTTCAATTTGTTTCCCAAACTCTGGAAGAGTGATATTTCACCATCTGCTACTGAGTAGCTCATATCAAAGCCTCGTTCATCATCCTTAGCCTGCTACATTGCAAGAATTTATAGGGCAACAGCATCAGCAGAAACCAGAATTCCTTTTAAAACACAGGGAAAATTTCACCTATCTTCAGTAAATCATACTTTTAATAGAAAGGACTTTGATTAAATGTGACATTGCTGTTTAAGAGATGATCAAAACTTTGGGTCTGGTCAATATGGCCAGCAGATGGTTTCCAGTGATTCCACTGGGTTTTCAGCAGGTGGCTGCCAGGACACCCTCCACAGCTGAATTGTACCAGAGTAGTGCATTCAGCTTTCACTAAAGTTCTTTACCCACTCAATGCCCTTCAACTACTTAATGAAAAATGCCTAAACAGTGTCATCTGCAAACGCTGGAAATCAGTAAATTAAGTCACAGACTGCCTGAAACGATGTCTTTTGTTCACAAAGTGCAAGCTTGACTCTGCAGCACTTTGCTTGGCTGCCAGCTATAGGGGTGCAGATAGTTTGGATGGACTCCAAGCAATAGGCTAAAAGCTGCAACATGCTTTCAGTGACTGAGTGGGAAAACACAACAGCCACAGGCCCATCATTGCTTTCTTTTATCAGATATCAGCTGGTATGGCACCTTCTAAGTCCAACAACACACTTTGCAAGGGATCTTCTGCATCATATTTTGTGTGATAATTTTTCCAGATTTTCAGCTCACATTTCAATGCAATATATGAATCCGAAATCACTGTGAGATACAAGATATTTTTTGACAAATATAATTTTGACAATACATTTTTCTTGGCAGTACACACGATACATTTAACTTGTCTCTGTAGGTGAGTAATAATAAACACCAAGATAATATTTTTATGATTTTGATTACCTGTTGCTTTTTATTTTTTCCTAATATACCCATTTACCTGAAAGCTGACAATTTGAGGCATTGGACTTTTATGAACAATAACAGCCTCAATCTATCATGAGCCTGATTTTTAATTTGAAATGTGATCTGAGTGAGAACTGTGCTGATCTCCATCTTGTACCTGAGATCATCCCCACTGAACTCTGCAGAGCTGTAGTCAGTCAGTGAGTGTAGGACACAGCATTTCAGTGAACCTCTAAGAACAGGTATTGGAGCTCAGGCAAAGCAATCTTAAGGTATTGACACAGCTTCTAGGTTGAGAGCTAGAAATGACAGGGAGATCATCTGAGAGTTCCTTGTTTAAGGTGTTAAGGTGTAAAATGTTTTACTCTTGTTAAAATAACCAGTGAAAAAGGATAGGCACTAAAATAACTTTGCAAACCTGGACCTCAGTGCCTTTTAGCAATGCTGTTTGAAATGGATGGAAAGGGGTAAAAAGTCATAACACAAGAAGCAGAGTCTCAGGTGGTTTAAATGATCAATGCTAAACTACTATCAATTCATTTACACTGAAAGAAAATCTGATTCTTTGAACATGAACTGAATGTTTCATTAAACAGAGTAATAAAGAAAGAGCCACTGAAGGGGAGTGAGAAAAACCCCCAATATATCTTGTTGACATGTAGCACGCATTTAATTTTAAAAAACCAAATGATATAGCATTGGTTGCCCTCATGAACTGCTTCCAAATAAAATATAGATAATTTTATATAT
>VXBC01004441.1:445218-482267 GCA_013399945.1 Ploceus nigricollis
AAAAAAAAAAAAAAAAAGAAGAATTTTAGAAGAGACCTCTATGGAAACTCCAAGGCTAAGTTTTCTGAAAGATGAAGAGCCTCATTTCTGCATGGAATTTCTGCTCTCGCCTGTATTAGTTTCAAGGAATAAGGACCTTGAATAAAAACCTAAGAAGCAGAGAGAGTAGAAAGATGTAAACAGGTAGTTACAAGTGTGCTGCTGCCACCCATACAGACTGGAGTAGATTTGCTTGTTAAAATGCTGGAAGTGAATGGTGGTGCATGGGCAACATTAACCCCAGGACCTGCACTATGTAAGAAAATTCTCTCTTGAAATATAGAGGATTTAGATTAATATTTTCAAATTGTACCACAGGGCAGATTTTTTTTGGCTGGCAAGACCTCAGAATACTCTGCCTTGATTTATTCGTGTGATTTTACTCATTTTGCTTAGAAGAGGAACGAGAATGCTCCTAAATATGGTTGCTCCTCATCCAGGGGTATTGGGTTTGGCTGAGATTGAGATAATTTTCCCCTCAGCAGCCTGCACAGTGCTGTGCTTTGCAGTGGCAGCTGTAAAGGTGTTGGTAACACTCCAGTGTTTTGGCTGCTGCCAATCAGTGCTGGCACAGCACCAGCAATGTCTCTCCAACATTCTACCCCTGTCAAGGGCCTGGGCGTGGGTCACAGCTAGGACAGGTGACCTGAACTGACCAAAGGGGTATCCTACACTCTATGACT
This sequence comes from Ploceus nigricollis, assembly GCA_013399945.1. Lineage (NCBI taxonomy): Eukaryota > Metazoa > Chordata > Aves > Passeriformes > Ploceidae > Ploceus > Ploceus nigricollis. Next base: position 445,941 of record VXBC01004441.1, read on the forward strand.
CCTGCTTGGATTTAAAAGCTAAGGAAGAGAGGAGGCAGGGGTGTCATTCATTATTTACACAGACTCACAGAATCACAAAATCACAAGGTTGGAAGAGACCTTCAAGATCATCGAGTCCAACTCGTTCCCTAACACCTTAACTAAACCACAGCACCGAGTGCCACATCTAGTCTTTTTTTTCAACACATCCAGGGAGGGTGACTCCACCACCTCCCCGAGCAGACTATTCCAGTACTTTATTACCCTTTGTGTGAAAAACTTTNAGGGGTTATTATTTAGAATGTTTGCTTTCCACTACGTGTTTCCTGGGAAGTGGGCAGATATTACTTGCTTATGGGAAATAGGGAATATAATCTTTGGTATTTTCCCTTTGCTTGTGTGTGTGCAACCTTTCATTTTTGCTTTAGTAAACACTTAGCCTGCTAGTTGTTCTCCATCTGATTTTCTCTCCCTGTTCAGCTGAGAAGGGGGACTAATAGAGCAGCTTGATGGGCACCTGGTGTCCAGACAAGGTCAACCCACCTCAGCAGGAGACAGTCCTTTTTCTCAAATATCCATAGCTGAGAATATGCCTGAAATGCACCAGATAAAAATTTTGGCAGCTCTCATTTCTTTGTACCCCAAAACACCTTTCCTTCATCTCCAGGGCAAATAGCAAATGAGCAGCACAGATGAGAAAGGTCAAGTTCTCTTCTTGCTACACTGCATCATGTGAATCTGACTGCGACATCGAACAAGGAGATGGAGACCACTCTTGCTGAAGCTACATGCTTCCTAGAACTTACTGATGTTCATTAAATGAGAAGGCTAATCTGCTCAGCAGATCTCTGAATACCACTTTTATAAACTGAACTGAACAGAGACAAATGATAAAAATAGTGTCCTATGTAGGTTTCTGTAAGGAGAATAATTTATATATAAAGGGAGTTTTTTTGCCCTTTGTTGGAAGTGGATTTCCTGCTCTGACAATGAAATGTAAATAGACTTCTGTATAGTCTTTACAGTTTAGAAATATGTTAGTATAATTGCTTTGGCTAATGCACTTAAAATCTGTGTATAGATTGAATTGAGCTCCTATTTTATTAAGATATTTTGTTAAAAAATCTGCAGCAAATATTAATTTTCTAAAGCACTAAATTGCCATTTAAAAAAAGATAGTTAAAAAAGGTTAAAGAAGAGGTTTTTTAGCCTGCTTCAAAATCACACCCTTAATTGACTAAGAAGACAGCATTTTAAAAATGTATCACCAGATAGTCCAAGTATGATCACTGAAATTTTATGGTTGTAACTATAGTCAGAATTTTGTCTCTCATTTCCTTGTCTGCCATGCATGTGTTTTGCATTTCTGTTAGCCTGGATAACAAGCATAGAATTCTGAGTTTCATATTGTAATTTGTTGATTTAGTCCAACAATTTGGTGCTTACATTGCAAGGCAATTTTCCTCTTAATTCTCTTTCCAATAGAATATCTAAAAGAAGAAAATACTTCTGTTGTTCTAGATTCCATTAATGGCTAAATTTATCCAAATGGTTAACCAAAACTGACCTTATGTTTCCACTCAATGTTTAAACATGCTCTTAGAGTTGTTTATATTTATGATTCACTTGCTCTCTTAATTGTACATCTTAGACTTCTCCATGTTGTAATTCTTGCTTCAATATTGAAATTAAAAGAAAAGGTTAGCGCAGCTTTATTAACTAGTGATTTCCTGAGGGAAAAAACACAGCAGACCTCACTGTATAAACACTGTTGTAATGTCTATCAGTAGCAATTAATAGGGACTTTAGCATTTTAAAAATCTTATTGGAACAATCCTTAAGAGAAAATCAGGGGGACTTGAGTATCTTCCAGCCAGTTTTTCACAAGGGCATTAACTGCTGTTAAGAACACACACGGTTTGTTGCATTTGCATCTGACCACCTTTAAGGGTATGTTGCCTTCATATACTCTGCATCCCATTATGGGTTTGAAGCCAAAATAATTTTCTCCGAATTTGAAAAAAACCTACCCAAAATACCATCAACAAACTCCCCCGAGTGACACCCTTCTTCCTTTTTCTCCCAGAGTACCTACCTCTTCCAGGTACTTGCCTCACCCATCTTTATGCAATTTTGTTTCCATTTTGCGTGGCTGCGCTCATGCTCTCTTGTTTCCCCTCCCAGTCACCCATCCCCTACAAGTATTAGCTACCATTGTCGGGAGCTGGCAAGGAGCTGAGCTGGGTATATTCATGTTGTCTTTGCAGCAAACATAAAAAGAAGCTTATCCTTTTGGCCTCCAAATTAGTCTTTATTTTCTTGTTCTTTCAAACCGTTTTTTTCAAATAGGTTGCTGGCAGATTCTTTTGTTTTCCATTTGGCTCTTAGTTGGCACATACTTATTTTAGTAGATGAGTTTAGTTTTGCACTCTAAAACTGGGAAGATTCAAGCTCAACCAGATCTGGTGTGGAACTCTGTTCCAAAAAAATCCTGTTGGGTTTTATTTCCCCTCCCAAAAATGTTCCTCTCATCTATCAGCAGGATAGAAGCTGGACTATGTCAGACTCTGTTGCTAGTGATGAATAGGAAACAATGATGGGAAGACAGGAAGAGAAATTATTCTCCACAGAGATCATAAGAAAGAGTTTGACTGGCTTGAAAATCTGATTGGCAGTCAAAGCAGGTGCCAAGCATATGTACCACAAATTCATGCTGGTAATCATCAGCTTGAATTTGCTGGGACAAGGCTCCATATTATGCACCAGATACAACTAGTACCCATCCCTTGACTAGCTGTAAGTCAAACACTTCCAGATAATTTCTTATGGGAAAAGGTAAATACTTGAAAACTCAAGACAAATAAATTGAATTTATTGGATCAAAAGGTATAAGAAATGTAATTGTACAGAAATGAGCAAAGAAACTGTACAGAAACTGAACACAGTTGCCTCTTGTCCTGAAGTTCCAGAGCAAACTGGAATATAACAACCAATCGCTTCACTTTTGTGCACAGTGACAGGACTTGAGGAAATGACATGAAGCTGAGTCAGGAGAGGTTTAGGATAAACATCAGGAAAAGGTTCTTCTCCCAGAGGGTGGTTGGGCACTGGAACAGGTTCCCCAGGGAAGTGGTCACAGCACCAGCCTGACAGAGCTCAAGAAGTGCTTGGACAACACACTCAGATACGTGATATGATCCTTGGGGTGTCCCGTGCACAGCCAGAAGCTGGACTCTGTGATCCTTGTGGGTCCCTTCCAACAAAACATATTCTATGATTTTATAGCATCTGTACATTTTTTGGGAGAGGTTGCAAGCAGCCATGGAGTCTGTTTTTCCTCACAAATGCCTTTGCTAGGTGAACCTGGGGTTTTATGGTGGCACAAAGATGTTGTGATGTACTGCTATCTTATAGCAAACAAGCCTCTAAAGGACATATTGCTGTTGGAAATGAAGGTTTGCAATCTGGTCTTAAGATTCATCTAGGAATGTAATGAAACACAGTGGTCATGACTTTGGTAGCTTTTTGTAGCTGATTAAGCTGGAACAAGCAAATGAATAGTACGTTTTTTGTGTGTTTTAAAACTACTTAAAATACATTAAGTGTAAATATCATCAAGGATATAAATTCAATAGAGAAATCAGAGAAAAGGCAACACGTTCTGCAGAGAAATTACTAATTTCATTTTCTTGGTACAGGACAAATAAATGAAAAATACTGGGGCGTATGTTAGATTTGTACTATAGAGATTTTACTGATTATTAAAATACTTGAATGTTCAAATGTATGGAATTTTGTTTAGCTTGTATCAGGCTGATATGTACTTGGAGCAAAGCTGTTGTGTCACTTCAAGGAAACAAGCAGTTTTCTAAAAATAAAAATATTTATTCCATTCTCTGAGTAATTTTCCTTTTGTGTGTATGTGTGTATTAAAAAGTATTTTTCACTTGCCAGATACTAAGGCTTTGAAATATGATATTAGAAGGATCAATATTAACTTCTCTACTAATTCTCCTGGACAAGGAGAGACAGACCAGTCTACCAATATCCTTTCAGATTTCTGATTTTTAATGATGCATTGGATCAGCTTCTGTTTTACTAAATCTTCTATTTTATCATACAAGAATCCATACCAACTCCTTTTTTTTCAGTTCAGTACCTACAGAAATACAAGGTTTGCAAGGAAGGATTAGATACTGCAGTATTCAACACTGAGATATTAAAAATTTTGGCCCCTGTCTGCTGAGGGGAATTTGTAACCCAGATCTGACATCCCATCTGTTTCTTGGAGAGCCATATGGGATTGTAGAAGCACACACACACAAGCCAAAGAGCTGGCTGCAGAATCAGGTGGTGCTGGTCCATAGGAAATTGGAGAAGAACAGAGGCTCATGGATTTTTCCTCCAAAATGTACTGTTTCTCATGTTAGACTGGATAGAAATATACCTCTCTTACAATCATGAACTTCTTCTTGGACTGAAGTGTCTGAGCCAATCTTAATCGTTTTTTATCCCAGAAAAAGGAGAAAGAATAGTGGCTGTTGACCTCCTTTCCTCAAGCACAAGTTTAAAGATTCATTAGGTAGAGACATGCTGAGAATGTTTCAAAACCACAATGACCTGAAGGTCATACTAACGTGGGATACTCAGATACACATCCCTTCTCCAGTGAACACAGAAATGTATTACCAAAAAGAAGAAACAGGAGAGATGAAACCTACCATTCCACAACTTCTCAGCAAGGGAAACTTCCTGAGGTATGAAGTTTCCTTGTTCAGGTCCCAGCTGCCTGCTGGGCAAAGGGTAGTCCCTGAGTGACAAGCTCTGGTGTCCTTGCTCTCGGCTCTCCTCTGCTCTGCAGCAGGGTTGGTCTGATGGGCCAGGGGATCCCAGTGCTGGGGTTGGCTGCCAGGATCCACCTCAGGAGGAGCTGCATGGAAAGTCCAAACACTCAGGGCAGGCTGAGACAATCAAGCCTACATATGATAAATGCTTGAAAATGCTGCTTTGTGAAACTATGAGATAACCATTGCTGCTGACAGTTTTTGCTGCATTTTTGTGTTAATTCTCAAAGGCAAAAGTGCAGTTGCTGGAGAAAGTGCTGATGAAAAATGAGCCATTTATGCTTAAGTGGCAGTAGTGTGAGGTCTAGAAACTGTACACCTGATGTTGCATTTAGGGATTAAAAATGATGTTTAGACTCTCAAACTGTGATTTTATTTAAGTTTGGAGGTTTTTTAAATGAGAGTATAAATCACTTGATGGAGGTAAAGAGTGAGATTTTCAAAAGTGCCCTGCACTGACTTGGAAAAAGCCCTATAAATATCACATCAAGCAACAGAAAGAGTAGAGTCATTGACTTTTCTGAAAATCCCATCTTCAGCAAATTTCAGAGCACTGATTTTGCTAACACTCTTCATTTCTGTGCTAACAATCTCACCTGGAAGATAAGTAAAAATGTCTCCCTTCTTGTTGTGCTATGTATACATATTTAAATATGCTCTTTCTTCCAGTTTTCATGTAACTGGAAGTGTGACTCAGGAAGTTCTCATCACATTAAACATTAAAAATTATTACGTACCCAATGACCATTAGCGTGAGAGTATGTATCATTAATTATGAAAATCCATCTGCCTTCAGGGTCCTGAGCTGTTACACTTATTGGTGTTGCCAAAAAAGGGTGAAAGTAAAGATTTTCATAGGAAGATAGTGGACCAGGTTTTTGGAATTATAGATTATGAAATCCAATAAAAATCAGAGAAGCTGACAATACTGGGAATATAAATTGGAGAGATTAATTCAGTTATGAGAATGCGGGTCATTATGGATCTTCTTCCAGTAGAGTAAATAAACAGTATTTACTGTTGTTTTTTTAATTGAGAGGGAGATCTGCAGTCTTTGAGAGGTTAAAAGGTAAAGACTATCTTGATAAGGGGGTAGAAGTTCCTGTATTTCCTCCACTCAAGTCTTTTTGGCTCTTGTTTGTGGGATGAGAGGGTGAAAAATAAATCAATGCATGTTTCACTGTGATATTGAAATTGGCAAATAAGTTCTTCCCAAAAATAGATTGATAAACCCTGGGAATGCAGTCTGCAGGACAGAAGACATGCTGCCTGCAGCAGCCCAGTGAATCATCACGGAGTTCAGTACAAATAAGACAGTTAAATCTAATCCACAAGCTTGAGCCAGATGGAGCCAGTTCAGGCTACACAAAGGGTGAGTCTAAGAAAGTGAACTGACCATCACAGGCCAAACCATTGCATTTTTAAAAACAACACATGAGAACAAAGAAACCCATCACATACAAATGGACTGAGAATTTTTTCATACTCTTAGAGAGTGGACAGTTTCCAACTGTTTCTGCTAGGGTAGGACCTTCTCCATTGCCCCTTGGGTATAGAAGTTACTTCAGCTACTTGACTAGGTACTACTACTTTTTTTATATATTGCACTACCTATAGTATATTCTACAATTACATATTTTAATTTCATATTGGGTTTTTTCAGCCACTGGAAAATCTCCTCAGATCTGAAAGAGAGGCCAATTTTAACAGATTATTTGCCTGAGCTTAGACAGCTCTGGAAAAGATTTTAGGGCCATTTGGAATAAGAAGGAAGCTCCTTTTTCTAGGGTTGTGTAGAAACCAAGACTACCTAACAAACCTAACAAACATCCTAACAAAAAGATTACTTGAGTCCCCAGCTGCAGGAGCATTTTTGCCACCAACAGTCCAGCTGACAAGTTTGTACCAGTGTGGAACTTTTATTGCATAAAAAGAGTATTGAAAATAATTCTTTATTGTGGCTCCAAATCGTGAGTATCTCCAACCAATCTCACAACATCAGCTTAGAAAAATGAGCAGTCAGTGGTTTTAGATGATCAAGTTCACAATTTTTTAATTCTTGTGCTGGCAATGTTGCATTCTAGCAGTTCACCAGACAAAAGGGTTTAATACACCTTTCTCCTTTCACATACACATGACAATACACCCAGGAGCTCCACCATAGCAAAGTGAGGGTTTTTTCCCTGATAGTCCTGAAGTCAGCTTAACTTGAACTGTGGAAATTCTCCAACTTGAATTCGCAGTTTATTTCCATTATATTTTGTGGCCTTGGATTTTATTCAGTCCCTGGCTGAGTTAGTTCCTTTTATAAAATAAAGCACTCTTGGTTAATTGTTTAAATAAGTGAAGAGCCACTCAAGCACACTGAATGCATGGAAGTTATTTTTTCCCAAATCTCACTGAAGATGACTCAGAAGATAAGCAAGTGCTACAAGCCTGCATGTGTGAAGGTGGCTAGCAGGGGCCTTTGTATTAACAGAATTAACTTCTGCTCAGGACCAAAGAAAGGGTCCAAGCTGGAGGACTGGGATGTTCTATGAGACACCCATCAACCTGTCTTGTCATGTTCCTGACTAGATTACTACTAGGTATTACTTTCTAAAAATCTAATAATACCACCAAGGCAATTAATGAAGTAGGTTCTTAAATTACTTTTTTTAAAATAGCAAATTGCTTTTTTAAGCAAATAAAAATTATTACTTTTCATTTTCATTAAAAACCTGCTCAGGTGAGCTGTGCTGCAGCTGCTCTGTGATTCATTTTTTTTTTATGGAGGACTGCAAAGACCAGGAGATAAGCAGGAGGTATAGTGAGGAGAGATCTAACAGCAAAACACCACAAAGACAAAACATAATTACAAGAGCTTGATCCTGAAGCCACAGAAATCAATTGCCTGTAGCATCTTGGCTGTCAATCAGTACCAAATTGGCTGTCAATTCAAGTACCAAAGCTGTGCTGTGTAGGTATGTCACACATATGAAATTTGACATTTCTGAAATCAAAACCTTCATGGTTATATTTGTACATAAAGACCCTTGTTGGTTTTTCATAGCATTCCAGTGCAGGCTTTTGATTGATATTTTTAAAAGCTTTGTTTTGAAATTTTAAGAGACCTTCAAATTGGACCTCTGTAAAATGAACAGAGTATTACTACTGTAATTCCCTGTAATGTCCAGATGACAGCTGAATATCCACTTGATGACATCACAGAATAGAACTAATTTTGTTCCTCTGTGCAATTTATTTGGTTTTCAAAGTCATTAGAATGTATCTGACAATAAAAGATGTATTCTCTATTGTAGATGCAATCATACTCTTTGACAATAATACAAGACTGTTTGAAAACAGCTGTTTCCATAGGAACAGTTTTTCCAAATAAATTTTACATGGGAAAGTATGTCATAAATAATTGGCTCTGCCCTGAGGGAACTGCTAAACACCCAAAGAAAATGCATGGGTAGAGAAAGGAAAAGAAAAAGCTATGAGAAATACATGTCATGATGGTACATTCAGAAAAGTACATTTTTTTTTCTATCTGGAATTATTTTCAAATTTAAAAAATAGGAATGTCCCTTGGTTTTGGAGCACTGCTGATATAGCGTGGGAGTTCATATTTTACCTTTTGGGATGTTAGTTGCATTCAAGTCATACTCCATGAAAATCTCCCTAAGTTGTACTTGCAGGTATACCTTGGGTTTAGTTTATCCATTTATATTGCACACTGCCTCTTTAACTAAGAAGAGTTTACACATGCTTGCAGTACCTTTTTAGAATGTAAATTTTAAAATGAGTAAGTCATATGTAACATCTTAAAGAAAGGATAAACATTGCATTATAACATCTTCTCAGATTACAATATCTCAGGAAACAAACGTTCTTGCATCCAATAAATAACTGCACTCCCCAGAGAACACAATATAATGGACATTTTCACTGTCTAAAACTTTCCTAGGGAGGAAAATACAGTTTTTTCTTTCTAAACCAAGGAGAGATCAGTGGACAATTACCAAAGCTAGAGAAATGCAGGTGTTTGGTAATACCTGTAATATAAGAGGGGCCTCCCACCTCAGCAAGCAGGTGTTAGCTGCTGCTCATGGGTAGGGATGAAAAGAAAGAGCCTCAGGCATCTGTTTCGAGTCATTCTTCAGGAGGTGTGACTTAGGTTACTTAAATTTACTTGTATGAATGAAGTTAGGTGATCTTTCTTCTCTTCAGTAACAGGCTTTAGAAGTCTTACCTGAATCATAGTTTCCAAACTGTAAGAAGACTCTGGGCATGTGTTTAAATATTGTTTGCTTTGAATTATATTTTAGTTCTTGTTTGTTTTTGACAGTTAATTATAAGCTTAGTCTGGAAGCCTCAGCAGTGATGGCCAAAGCAAAAAACTGCCAGTTTGACTAAAGGCTCTGGAGAGGCTCCAGATCCAGCTAACTTCTGTGGACACATGATTTAATTTCCTGAGCTTTTGTCCCCTGCCATGACTTTACGGTGGACAATTCAAGAATATCCCTTTGGAAAGATGTGCATCTTGCAGAAAATCCTGTCTGGAGAAAAGAGCATCTCCATTAGATGCTAAATGATTAAATTAAAGCTGAGTTTTCTGTTTCTCAGTAATGAGCTAAATTAGGTAACAAATAATTGAGAAGAAGATTAAACAGGAACAAAAAAAATACCATTTACCACAGTATCCTTCAGGCCTTGCTGACAGGGAAATGACTTATATAGTGCTACCACTTACAATAGTGGGCCAACTGGCTGTGCTGGCTGACTAGGTAAAAGAAATTGTCAGCTCAGTTAAAATATACAACTAGAGTGTAAAGAGTCTTAAGTGATCTGTTACATCTTCCTGATTTTTTTTTTAATATCAATGAGTAACATAAGAAAATGACATGAATTATGCAAGATCTGTACTTAAACAACTCAGGCCTCCAATTATAATCTTTTTCATTTGGAAAGTCAACACATTTGGTTAGACAAAGCTTTAAAAGAGTTCTATCCAGTACAAGGGTAAATTGTGCTATCCAGTAAAGAACTCGTCTCCAAGTTTCTCTTTCAGTGCCTTTTTGCACTGGACTTGTACAAGTCCAGATGGACTTAATTTGACTTGCAGGGATTTACACCACACAAGAATTGGTTTTGCATCTGCCTGTAATTGTCAACACCTTTTGGTGGAAAAAATCCAGACAAATGCCAGCACAGACTGAAGAACTAAGACACAGGATGTGTGATCATACCCTTGGACCCTCAATGGAGCATGTAACACAATCAATGATTGTTGAACTCAGAATGGAATTTGCATCGGTTAAAACACACCTTTAATGTCTTGCAATCTCGTCCCCTCACTGTGACATTAAAAAAATAGCTGGGTTTTTTTTGCAAACATTGAATTGTTTGCAAGCCTACATACACATGCAAACAGAATAAAAACTTAATTAAATACCATAACTGGTTTTATTTGTACCAGGGACTTACAACACTGTCTCCAGAGAACAACACTAGAATGCACGTAAGAGTCCATGAGTGATTTTCTGGAACTGTGCTATGGTTCTTTCTTACACATATTTAATTTCAAAAAAAAACCAATTAATTTTAAGGGGCTAATGTCTGCTTATGGGTGTGCCATCATCATGGTAGTTCTCCTCAAGATGTATGTGGGTTAGGTAGCACTTTCATAGGTGGAGATAAAACACATGGTCCACATAAAACAGAAAGATGGTGCCTACAGCTATGAGTGTCCACATTTTAGCACTGTAGAGTCAGATTCACCACTAGAACCGTGCTGGCCTGTGAAAGCAAGGAGATCTCTCGGTACCAGATGATTATAATGAACAGAAGAAGCAGAGCTATCACCTGTAATCTGATATAACACAGCACAAACAGAGCACAAACTCTTATGGAGATTCTATTATAATCTTTCTGGATGATGGGCTGGGAAATTGCTATCTCATAAGCAATTCTGGAGAAAGTGTAACAGAGACGGAATTTAAAGCAGACAATTTGGTTCTGTCCCAAAACACAGAATTGCTGATAGGAAAAAATAACAGTTGCTAAAAAATGCTACTTGAATGAGAACAATAACATTTCCTCTGCAGGAAATTGTCTTAGGGGTGGAAAATACCTAAGTAGTAACTGACAAAACCCAAAAGTGCGTAAAAATGTTGTTTCTGAGAGGGAAACATTCCATAATCAAGACAGACAGCATTCTCATAGTCGCTAATGAACCAGTGTATTGTGTGCACACCTAATGAAGGTGCAGACCTGAATTTGCTCTTTTTGAAACAAAACTTATAAAGTAAGCTGTATAGTCTTTGTTTCTATTTGCCTTTTTCTTGATTTCCTTCTTCAAAATATTTTTCTTTTTTCTCTGGAGTCATAACACTTTCACATCCAGAATGGGTCCTGCTACTCAAAAATATGATTAATTAATTCTGTCACTTAAACAATAAGTGCAACATTCAGAAAAAGCAAGATATTCTGTTTCTCCCACTTAACTGTTCCTGTCCCTAAAACCACTTAAAACCTGTGAGTCACACTCTTTTCCCCCCCCAGAAATATGATGATTAAATGATAAGAGTCATGCTTTAGGGTTTTCTTTTCATTTGCCTTCTGGTTGCTTGGACTCACTTCACACAAGTAGCCTTTTTTCTCCATAACCACAAAAGTTAAAAACTTCAGTTAAAATTGAAAACTAGATTTACCATTAGATCCTGAGTCCCGGATCTGTGACTGTGAGAATTATTTTGAAGATGTGAAATTGCAAGAAGTCCACAAAACTGGGCAACACTGAAATTCCTCCATGAGGATGCTTTAGTTTTATGGTTAGTTTCCTCAATGTGGGGCTTAGAGTATGGAACAGGGAATGGCAGAGAAAGGCTTCCTCCTCTCATGGCTGGGAAACAATAAAAGATTCCAGGTAGATCTGAGTCCTTGCCCTCTCATTCCTGCATTCATGGATGACAAGAATTGTTCCTAGGGTACCTCTTCCCCAAAGGTGGTGAAGCTGAAGAATTCAGGGAGATGGAAGGGGCAGTGACATTTTAAAATGTGAGGAGAAATGGATCTCGGGTTTCTTATCCCTGGAGGAGGGAGGCAAGAAGAGAGGGGCAATCTAAGGTGAATGCCCTGCATCTTGACCACCCCAGGGACCAGCGAAGGTCCCACAGCAGCCTTGTGCTTCAGAGTTACACAGCAACCCTCAGACATGGTCTAGTACCAGCTGGAGAAGAGCCTCTTCTGCTGGCAGCTCATGAGGTCCAGCAGGCTCTCTCAGTAAGAATGCTGTTTTAAAGCCTATGTCTGAAAAAGGGACTCAGGAAAATTATTTTTTTTCCTTCTTTTGAAAGAATAAGTCCCATTCATTTTCCATGACATATTACTAAAAATAAGGAATATCCATAAAAAGTATGACCTAACCTTTGTTTGCATTTTAAAACAAAGCAGCATACATTTTCATAATTTTTGGATTTTCTTTTCTTTAACAACACCTTAGCTGAATTGACCAGTACTAGTGCAGTATTATAGAGGTAGATATATAGTATAATAGGTGAAAATATAGAGCTTCACTTCTTACACTTTTCCTATTTCCTGCTAGACTAAGTTATCTCATGATTTTATTTGCATTCAAGGGTAAAGTTGAGCTTCTTCTCAGTGAGACAGGACAGGCTGCATGTTCTTCACAACTATTTAAATTCTTTTTGGCTGGAAACTTCAATTATACACTGTAACTTCAACAACTATACAGAAATATTCTCTAGTTTAATTTTGCCTGCCAAAAGTCCAGATGTTTATATTTAAACACCATTTAACAGTTTTTTTTTCTGTAATATTATAATAAGGCACATTCTTGAATTCCTTTTTATCACTGTGGTATGTGTAAGAAAAAGGAAAAATAGTGTACGTGTTTTTGATGGTACTGTAACTTTCTAGTGACAGTACAGGGAATAAAACAACTACAGAAAGGTATTAAACCAGAAACTGAAAAAAAGTAATCTGGTACCCTAATCTCTGTCTAGATTGGAGACCAGTGAAATTGAGAATGAAGAATAAATTCACCTAAAGAAGTGGTTTCAGAACATTATAATTTTTGTGAATTTGAGGGAGTTTTTGCCCTTCCAGAATGGGAAGTGGAATGTGTCAGGAGAAAAGGATGAGAATATATCTTCTGTTTGGACTCCTTCTAAAAGAATAATTTATACTTATTTTTATTTCAAAATAATATTTAATTTTAAAGTCAAGTACTTTAATATCATGTTTCAAGGATTTACATGATCATGAACTGAAACAGTTGGTGGCTCTGGTTAAGGGCTTCCATTTCCATATAAGCATTTCCAAACTATTTTTTTTTAAGTAAAACAATGTGGAGATGGGTGGGGATTTGACCAACAAGTCAAAAAAGCCTGTTGCTTTCTCACATCTAGCCGTAAGTCAATAAAAGTATTTCCAATGATATTTTTTATATAATTTCTATGTAAATTTATTTATGCACTGCTCTAGGGGTTAAAGACATGAGGGTAGGCAATTTGCTCAAGGGTCTGTGATCTGGTCCCAGCTGGATGGAAAGTAGGGTGGGGCTGATTTTGCCCCACACCTGGCCCCCATTATAAGGTGCACCTTTTGCCAGACTTCTATACAGATTCAGAGATTTGTTCCTTCCTAGATCAACTTCTTATACTGTTCCATCTTCAGTATTTTTAAATTAAATTTTAATTTGTCAAAATTAAGTGACAATACAGTGAATTTCCCAATTAAAAAATTACTTAAGGTGAGATCATACAGTAAAGGAAATCACATCAACATTTTATTTGCCTCTATTTCCCTGGGGACTGGAGACAACTGCAGGATCTCAAATGGTTTTGACTTTCAAGGAATTGACAACTGCCCTTGATGTACTAAAAAGTAGGGGAGCAGGTGGCAATGCAATTGCCTTGGATGGTTTTACAAGGCGTGCTTGTGTGACTGGTTCACGATCCTAATTCTCTAGGTCAGCATCAAGGAGGAAAAGTGGCTTCTCTCCATCGCTGCTGGGCTGTCATCACATTATAGCCTAAGTGGTGGAAGGAGGTCAACAGCTAATAAATCTTGTGAGCAGACTCACCACTTTCAGATTGCAGTCCCTTTAGAGATCCCTGCTGTCTTTTTCCCTTTTCTTATTTTACCCCAGTGAACCTTCACATCCTCAGAAACATTTAGCTTTTCCTGGCCTCTGACAAATCAAAAATACTAAGCTTTGGGTAGGGAGTTTCTACTGCTGCCAGTTAGTCTTTCAAAGAACCAGAGCAAGTATGTTGCCAGATTTTGATTTTTCATATGAGCTCTGAGATAAAGGTTCGGATTAAAGACAGAGCTGTGCAATTACATGAACTTTCTGACGGGCATTTTTCCTCTGTAGCTTTGATTAAATTATTGAAATGTTACTACATTAAGAAAAAGATGTCATTTAGGTGTCTTTGTGCTTTAGAGCTAGTTGTAAAACAGCTGTACTCCACACTCTGTTATTGTATTGATGGATATTTTCATTTTATCAGATTCCCCAAGATCTCTGCTGAGACTCAGCAGAAAAGCAGCCTGTGACTATCACTTTATCCTTTTTTCTCCGGTGCAAAAGAGACAAGAGCAAATGAGAGGTTGTAAGGGGGATAATTAGGACAGAAGTAGTTGAGAAATATGAATCCTGAGTTTTTTATGTCTTGAAGTATTTCCTAGCAATGCTTTATCTTTAATAGCTGCTTAGGTCTTGTGCTGTCTTGCTTGAGTGTTGCAATTTCACTTTGCTATTTGTACTGCAGAGGCGGGATGAAGCCATTTCCTGTTCCAGAGCACAAGCAGAGACCCTGAGACAGCTGGACGGAGTGGTGACAGCACAAGGAACCACTCTTTTTCTCTGTAATGCATGTAACTCAGTGACATTCACATATTATAGGTACAGTATTGCTGCCTTTTCAGAGGCTGGTTATGACAGGACAGGACAGGACTTTTGTGTTTCTGACACAGCCTTGCAAGAAAGAGATATCTGAGTGGCTGGAGACAAGATTGCTGCATCAACTAGGGCAACGTCATGTACTACATACAAACACTGTAGGCTGACTTAAGAAGCCATGGTCATTACAGAAAGGAAATGTATTGAATGTATATTATTAATTTTAGTTTTCTAATCCCATACTTTCCTATATTTGTTATTATTCTTGGAGCGCAGAGCCTTTATTATTTGTTGTAGCTTGAAAATTGGTAAGGTTATACTTGCTTTCAGAATAAACATGCTTCTAAGCCAAAAATGAAAATGTCTCAGACCCAATTTTTGACAGGCTCAGGCAGCAGCTGTAGTTGGCAGGAGGCAGACTGTGGGCAGAGAGGAGAAGAGAGCGCAGTGCCTGTGTCATTGATCAGCCCAGGTCAGCCCAACTGTGGGAGCACTGCATTTCTCACAATGGCAGATTAACAAAGGCAGTGCAGAAGCTCTGGTAGTTTGATGTTGTGTCTACAAAAAAAAAAAAAAAAAAGAAGATGAAAGTTAACATTTTTTCCATTTACTACTCTAATGGAAGTAAAAAACTCTTCTCCATCCAATGTCACATACTTTTTTGGCCCATTTCGTAAAAGTACATAAACATTGGAAAGCATTTAAGCCAAATTCTTCTATAATATTTTTTGCGACTTCCTCATCATAGAGGCTTTCATCACACAAAAAAACATCTGTGTCTGCAAAGCCCAGTCAAAGATCTCCCACCAAGACCCTTGGAGCTGACCCCATTAATGTTTTCCACTACATATTAAAAGGAGTAGCTTTCAGGACACTCACAGAATTTCAGCTGTTAAAAGGATTGAAATGCGTCGAGTCTCCAGGTTCTGAAAGTCGGAGTCTGCACGGATTCTGTGTTTCCTGCCATCCTGGCTGAACACTGTCTGGGCAAGCTGGTCACTGGTGCTCAAGAAGGGCAGATTTAGATGTCTCAGGGGTAACCTCTGCCTTAGTAGAATAGTCCAGCATGACTTCAGCTGTGGAGATCAGCTGATCAAAACAATAATATGTGAAAGTAAAGGCATATTTATGAGGAATAAATGTTTCTCATCCCATTCCAGCATTTGCCTGGGAAGTGCAAATTGCTGCAAGAAATCTTAAGCAGTATCAGCTGCAGTATGGGAGGTTGTGAAGCTGTGTGGCTCTTTTCTGTGAATCCTCTTTTCCCCAGTTAAACATTCAGGAGGCAGAAACTTCCCAGGCTGCTTTGTCGTTGGTATCTGACCCATTTACACAGGACTATGGAGGATGCAAACAGCAAAAATGAATGCCTTCAGTAGGCATTCATAGGGATGCCTTCAGTATCTGTGTTGGTCACCCTCATCCTGCGGCCATCAGCTGAAAAGTGGTAAGTCTAGGAGGCAGAGAAGCTGCTTGGTCTAGAGTTTGGCAGAGGAGGCACGAAGAACATCAGAGGGACATGGAGAGGGAGGGGCAGAGTTTAATCAGTGGCACTCCACAGCATAAGTTATGAAGGTAGTCTTTCACACTAATTATGCTATATCTGAAGACCAGTGGGACTTGCTGGTGTTCTTGGAGATCAGTTCACCCCTCCTTTACCTCAGGCTTTTTTCAAAAAATCCTTGTTCCGAGTTACAGGGTTATTATAACTTCCTGCTGCAACAAATCTCAAGTGGGTGCTGTAAAGCCAAGGCAGAAAAGCCCCTAGAGAGGCAGGCATAGGGGAGAAGAAGAGAGGACAGACAGAGACCAGAGTGAACAGTCTCTAACCTAACATATGCCTTGACATTTCAAGTGCCATCAGTTTGTCTGTATGCAAGGTGTGCAGTGACCATTTGGTGGGTGATCGATTACAACAATATTACAAATTCCCTTGCTGAAAAGCCATATGGGGAAAACAGAAGTAAATATTTTTGTTTTCCAGGTATACATTCTCTTTCTTATGTTGTTCTTTAATGGAATTTAAAATTAAATATTAGGAAATTTTATGCTAACCTTATCTATATATTCTGTACAGCCTGTATAATTCCTTGCTAAAGTTTTTGACAAATTCACTGTGGGTTTATAAATACCTAACTCCTGGATAAAATCTGCCTTAGCTTGGAGAAGATGGTGAAAGAAACAAAGGCTGTAACTTCAGAAGCTGTAGGCAGAACACAGTGCAAAGGCTGCCTTGGGATATTGCAGATGAAGAACAAGCAATGACAACAGCAATTGTCAATACTACCAGCCTCAGGGACTCCAAAATGAGTGTGTCTGCTGCTTAAGTAGGATTGTCATTGCCTAGGATAAGGATTAGCTGAGCTCTCTAGAGACAGAAAGACTGACTTCAGATGTTTCCAACCAGCCTGGCTGTTTCAGGCCCTGTGTTCATCTCAGCCCCGTTGCTTTCAGCATTCCCAGGCTGCATCAGTACTGTAGCTCTTCCCTGATTCTATAAGTCTGTGCATGTGTGATGCTTGCATAAGTGGTAGTTTGAATCTCAAGTCAGGTCTCTGAGAATATACCTGGTGTACCTCTGGATTCATGAGCACAACCCCAGATAAAGAGTTGAATGCACAAATGATCTCCTTACTTGCATTACATGTAGGCACACGTGGGTAACAGGTAACACTGAGATGTATGAGTCTCTCAGAAACTATCCTGTTGCTCTTAGATAGTTTGTGATTTTGTTACTTGGAACTACATACCACCAAATACTTAGAATTCTCAAAAAATGTGCCGATTAAATGACAATTGACTGCAGAGGCAAATGAAATCATCCTCTGTACCCTTTCTATTCTGCTGCATGCTTTATAAAATGCTCCCATGGCATGGTTCAGACCCTGGAGGGATGTGATGGCTATGACAAGTAGCTCCTTGTGAACAACAGTTCAGGTAGAGCTGAGAGCTCTGAATCTATTGCCTTTCAGGGTCACTGAGCTGCAGGTTGTATGGAAAACACCTTGTTCATCGTACCTCTGTAATTATAATAGGAATGTACAGAGGTGGAAAAGTTATATACAAATCAAACAGATAGAGTGTCTAATTATTAAACCTCTTGCTGAACAGGAAAAAAAAGAACATCAGAGACTGGAAGTTCTTTTTACTACTAAAAGCATATGGTTCCTTGAATCACTGCTGGCAGAGGCAGCATTAGAGAACGTGTAGATAGAAAAAAGAACAAAAAACTACAAACAAAAAAAGAAGAGTCTGTATTTTCTTTGATTTACATGCTTCATGGTCCATAGAGGACACAGCACTGTCTCCAGAACCATCAGCCATATTTCTTAATTCCCATCCCATGCCGCAGGATAAGGAAGAGTCAGTCAAAAGTGAGCAGGGGAAAATGATAATCAGAACATATCTTTAGCCATGAACAGGGCATGGTTTACCACCAAGGATCACTGGTGCCTTTATAAGGGGTATCATTCTCTGCACAGTCACTAATAGAGTGACTGTGAGAGAGCATTTACTGGGCTGAAGCAGTGCTTAACACATGCCATCAATACTGTTCAGGTAGCAGAACAGGGCTCCAGCAGCTGTTGTTCTGCATTTTTCTGCCAGAATTATGGCCATCTCCACTCTTGTGTTGTGAGAGGATGTCTCATCTTTTTAATTGATTAAGTTTCAGTTCGCCATGTTTAATTTTAGGCATCTAAATTACATGTCTAACAGTCTCCATAGAATTGGAGTCACTTTTTGGGGTGCCTCAAAACTGAACGACCTCTGGTAATATCTATCCTGCCCTAGTGATGACAGAAGAAGTGGTGTGAATATGGTCTCAATGTACAAACTTTATTTTATATCCCTTATGGCAAAATTCCTGCTCTGTTCTACTTCAGGACACCACCCTGTCAAAAGTTTCTCTGATATCCTACTCCTGCTCTTACTTTCTTACTTTTAAAAGAGCAGTTCCTCTGCCTGAGGTCCTGCACTCTCAAGGATAGTAGAAAAGTTGCAATATCACTTTGAAGCTAAGAAAGATGTATTCTTCATTCAAAGTCAAAAAGATCTTTGATCATAATTATTATTATGGCCATTCAGAAAAATCTCTGCTATAGCTATATTTTGACACACCACACAAGAAAGTTAACAGCCTGTGATCGCCTTGTTCCTAAGGAAAGATGTTGAACCCAAGGTGCTGTTTCACCAAGTCAGCTGTAACACAGTAAGAGCATCTCAGCTTAGTTAAAGCAACCTCATCTCACAGGCCAAATGGCTTGAGGCACAACACAGACAACCTTTTGCAAGTATTTTTTTGTACAACATCATGTACAACACAAGAAAAAAATCTTTATTGGACTGGTTTTTTTCTTCTAGTGTGACATATTTTCATTTGAAAAACATTAAAATATTCCCATTGCAATATTTTGAGAGCAGGCAATGCAATTAATGTTGTAGCTATGCCTCCGAACAGGGAAGAAAATACTTATTTTATAGAAGAGTGTAACTATATACTGTGAGCAAGGTAAAATTATATCACTATATTTTGGGGAGAATTCAATACTAATCCCATCTGGGCTTGATGTTTTACTGAAATGAGATCATCAATTACTGTCTGTGTTTCCTCATGAGGTAATGTTTTATTTAAATTGTTTCTGATTTCTTCTGACGGTTTAGACAAATGTAATTTTCATAAAAAGGACTTTAACTGCTTTCAGCTTTTTTCCTCAGTATATAATTTCTAATAGAACTTTTGAGGCATTCTCTAGTCTCTATTGATGATTCTCTATTTTTATCTCTCTCTGATGTGGATGAATGCATAATATGGTACCTCAAACCTTTACTTTGTTAAGCTGTGATTAAATTTAGTATTAACCATCTAGATTGTAACAAATTCAGGAAGTCTTTTTAGATACTTCTATATATGTGCACATTTATCTCTGCCCAAATTCCTCCTTCACTTCTCTTCCAAGGAAAACAAATTACTGCTTTGTTTCCCAAGTCTAGAAGTAAAGGATATCTCTATCAGTTATCATTACCAAACTCCTCAAAGCTTGGCTTGCTTGTAAAGTAAGTTGAACATTCCCTTGGAGTCACTTTCTCTGATACCCAAGCTTGGATAGTGCCCATAAGCCCTGTGGTACCTCCCAAAGAGCAAAGATTTCTGTGCTGGAATAAGAAAAATCATCATCATCATCATCAATCATCATCAACATCATCAATCATCACCACCATCATCATCACAAAATTGGTTTTCTAATGAGAAAAAGTGATTGAAATGCAGGAATTTCTAAGCTGAAAGCCACATAAAGGAAGACCCAGGACAAGTAAGGTTAACACTGTTTTCCTGTAGGCATCAAAATGTCACTTCAACAGCAAATTTTATCACGTTAGAATAAGAAACCTATGAGTGAATGCAAGAAACTGCCTTCCAATAGCTTATGTTTCAGTAAAGTCCAGAATTCAGGACTATTAAAGGCATATTTATCATGTACTTTGGTAAGCAGCTGAAACCACTATCCCAACATGCTACAGCATAGTTGAATAAAACTTCACTGGAGAGGACTCTAGAATGATAGGAGCTAAGGAAAAATGATATAATTATATGAATAAAAAACCTGGTATCATCTATGAACTTCTCTCCTGATACAGAAGCAAGAAGACAAGCACAAAAAAAAAAACGGAAGGTAGTTGAAATGAAAGCAACATAGACTGGTGATACAGATAATCTCTTCATGATCAAATGGATTCTGGCACTCACTGAATCTTTTAGTTACAAAGAAAGTCACTTCATGAAGCTTCAACACCCTGATTCGCAGTGGGATAGGCATTGATCTTTAACAATTTTTTTAGATGCTAGCTGGAACGGGAGCTGCAACATAGTCTCATGACATGACCTCTACAATTCCCAAAATTTGCTGCCCTTTACATACTTCTGTATCACTTTTCTTGTACTCAAAAACTCCCTTTCACAAAATAGCCTTGATGTTGCAGTTGGTCTTCTGACCCACTTCTCCTGATCTGCATATATAGCAAAAGTCAGGGATAAAAACTATACCAATCAGTTCTTCTCAGTCTAGGAGGAGAACAGAAACACAAATTACTATCTCTGAAATTTCTAGGCAGAGACCAGCGTCACTTTTTTGACCATTTCTGTTTTTCTAGACTTGCCAGCTCTGCAACTGTAGGAGAGAAACACTTGGTAAAGAAGCAGAATATATATTGATTTTTACCTAGTACTGTCTGTCCATCGCTCATTCACACAGCTACCAAATTACCAATCTGTTCTCTGCATCCTGGCTTGCCTCATAGTTCTCCACCAGACACCCTAGGGATAGACTTTTATTTGCTGAAGCCTGAATAAACTAAAGACATTTATTGTCATTTTTGAGGCTTGAAATAGATTGTTTAGAGGACCCTCAGACTAATGATGTTACTGCCAGGAGAGCTCCAGGTCTCAAAAGTAAATTTTATCACAACTGCGGTATTTCTAAGCAGGAAGGTGCTTGGAAGAGGTGATGAAGAAAGTAGATGGATATAAACCTTGTGGAAGCATAAAGGGGAGAAATGTTTGGCATCTGGCACCAAGTGCTGGCCAGGATAGAGTGCTGGTGTGGGTAGCCAAGCACAGAGCCCTCTGAAGCTGACGTGTGAGTGGAGCTGGATCTGGGAGATCACGAGAACTTCCACGACAGGCATTGCAGGTGTCAAAAAAGTGTTCAGAGCAGTGTCAAGTTGAACTAATACAACTCCGTATACATTTTCCCCAGGAGGTCAAATAATCTCAAAATAAGCATAATGCACCAGGTCTTAGGATTTTGTCCCAGACCTGCTTAATTCTATCAAATGATAATGGAGATAGCTGTTATTAAATATAATGGCTACTGCAATAATTCTGCCTTTACCCCCACCTCCCCCCTTCCACTCTGAAAGATTTTGGAAAGTTACACTCAGCAGGTCACGGGAGAGGTTAGGAAATGAGGAATGAAGTGAGCATTAAGGACTGATCCCCTAAGAGCCGCTGCCATATCTAAGAGGAGATGTTTCCTGGTTTAGAGATCTTCTGCACATCCTACTTTTGTTTTCTAATTTGGACTTAATTGTAACCAATATCAAAATTGATTTTTTAGTGACAAATTGAATTACAGTGTAACAAATCTCTGTCACTGAAACTGTCTCGCTCTCTTCTTACTCTCTTGTTTTGTCAACCAACATTTTGTTGGTGAAGTACACATGCAAAGATTTATAAACACAATAAGCACATTTAAATTCTCACAGATGTCAGAAAACATTGAAACTAGTTCCCGTGCTGTCTCAGCAAACCAGATATGTTTAAATACCCACAGATGTCAGTGTGTTACAACAAGTTCTCATGCCATATCAGGAAATAAAACTGAAAGAGTTGATTTGAAATGAATGTTTCCATATAATTAGTGCCTCTGTCACGCTTTCAATAACTCCTCAAGCAAGAAAGGCACCATACGTAAGCTCCTCTTATCAATCCACTACTGGCTTCTCTCTTAACTTGTGCACTATGACTGTATATCCTTCTCAGATATGTTTGGACCAAAATGGGTATTGACTTATTAAGGAAGGTTTCTAAATTAACTCCAAACATTCTTCCAATGATAATTGTCATTACTCTTATATGCTATTCATCTAGTGAATTTATTCAATTTGCCAGTAGAGCAACTTACCTCAGGGGCTTGAGGAGTAACCAATTATTAGCAATGTCCAATTAGTTAATTCAGATGTGGTTTTAGCAAGCTAAAATTAAGGTGACAGAAAAATACAGAGATTTACATAAAATGTGTTTATGGATGTCAAGATAGTTGTGAGAGCATGTAGCCAGCACATACAAAAGAGGAAATTCAATATCTTTCACTGCATGGATGTCTGAATGGAGCCATCAAGAAATCATGAGCGAATTTATAGTGTATGTGGAGAGGGAGGGCAAAGACACAAGAAGAGCACTAGATGTTAATTGGAAGTTAAATGAATCACACCTTTTATCCCTGGAAGTATTTAAAAGATCCAAAGACATGGCCCTTAAGGACACAGTTCAGTGATGGACTTGGCAGTCCTGAGCTAACAGCTGGACCTGATGGTATTACAAATCTTTTCCAACCTAAATTATTCTGATTTTATGAAATGTGCATAGGCATGTTGTTTAGGTTTTCTGTAATATAAATAAAATAAATAAATTATAAGATTGATGTTTTGCACATTAATTTCAAAATATTAAAAAATATTTTTCATCTGAGGATTATCAACATCTTGAATGAACAAATCAAACCAATATATTCCACTACCAAGTAGAGCTTCAGTGGTTTCCTAATGAATATGTAATGCCTATATTAACATTTTTATTAGGCATAAGTCATCATTTTTTCATATCCATAAACACAGTGGACCATGCATGAAATTACTGCTTTTCAAGAGAGTGAGTTGTGTTTCCTGTTGTAAAGACTTGTAAACTATTGCTAAACTGCTGTGTGGTTTCCACTAACAAGGTTCTTTGGGATAGATTTTCTCTTCTGTTGCTGAGAAACCTGTGGCATTGACAGAACCATAATTTTTTATAATTCATACGTTTAACTAACAAAATGTAACTAATAGTGTAGTCTAGCCTGGAGGAGCTGTGATGCTCCAGTTCAACAGTCTGCTTCCTTCTTAACAAATATGAAAAAATTTGGAGTATTTTCTCTCCACAATATGTGGAAGCTTAAAATTTCTGCCTGAGATTTTAAATACTTTACAGAGCAGTTTGTCAGAATGAAACTGATGGTTTTGTTTAGTTTTAGTAAAATTTTACTCCTAATTCTGTGCAATTCATCTTCTGAAAACAAATTTACTGCATTTGAATGAGTCAAAAGAAGAAATTATTTGTAACCACATGAACAGTTTGGTTGCAGGTTGTCTTCTATGATAGGCTGGAGTCCAAAGTTAGGCTAAGTATTACTTCTAAGTATTTTCATTTACTAAGAATTCAACTTATCTGAGGGGAGACATGCTGGCAGGGGTGACAGGAGCAGTTGATGGCGCGGAGAATGCAAGGGCAGGAAGCTGCTACAGGGGAGCAATAGGAAGTAAAAAGAAGGGATTACTGGAGGGAATCTCTTTTAGGTAGCTGAGAGCAGACTTGTAAAGCTCCCCATGACCTACTCTGTCCAAAACATCCCATTTTTTATCCCTGAAAAGAAACATTCTTCTCACCAAGCAATCATGAGATTCTGCAAAATAGGAGGCAAGTATATATTTTTATTTGTTTATTAAAACAGTGGCTGATGCTAACAAAAAACCAGTTTTAATAGCTGCTGGGATAGTGATGAAAACAGAGGAGAAAACTGAAGCTGGGTGGAAATCTGAATGAGTAAATCTGAGGGATGTGCTCTTTTAATGTCAATGAAGAGTCTTTGGTGAGCTTAGTGGTACCTGTGAAACTTGAAGTGTTATCAGGTTGATCAGTCCTGATTCTGAAAGATTTTGTTAACTGCAAATCTACCACCACTGAATCTATTGAATTGAAGGTTAATTTCACAGCCACCTATTGGCTGACAAGTGCGATAAATTCTTATAACAAAATTATTTGAGGCGCTAGGTGGTTTCAACACCTACATTCTACCCTCAGGGTAGGAGATCCCGAGTCCTTGAGACCACAATTGTATTGCTACTGTAAAGTAGTTTCATTGTGCGTCTTAACAAACAAAATTTACAGGTTCTGCATGGAAAAAGAACTTATTAATGTGTTAACACTATTGGGTTTTCAATAATGCTGTACTAAACATTTGGAAAATGATAGAAAGAAAATAAGCAAAACATAAACTTAGCATTGGAATTAGGGTCACCATAAAATAAAATAGCTAGCATTCACTCTTATTCACTCCTATTCAATCCATCACTTAATCAAGTACTTTTTGATCCAGAATATTTATGCATGAGCTATTCGTTTCGGTCAGGTCAGACAGATTCCTCATTATTTGCAATAAAATTTGATCTCACTAAGCAGCTCCTCCCACAACGCAGGAAAAGTGTAGAAACATTTTTATACAATTGTATTATGTATTTCTGACTTTACCAAATCAAAGCCGCAAAGTGGTGTGGCTTTTATGTTAAAGATGCCTGTGACTCCTACACTCTGAAAAGCTGTTAGGCACAGATAATAAGCTCTGAGAGACTGACCATGACTGTTGAAGGTGATCTAAAGAAATCTGAAAATTATCTGTGTAAAAGGATACACCCACAAACTGGACCTGTATAACCAGACTTTGCTATCAATATTGACTGAAGAGTCAATAATTTCTTATTACATTGTGCCTGTAATAATAGATTACAATACTTAATTTCCAAGGATGCTGAATTGGGCCTATGAACACCTATTAGTACAATTTCCTCTACTTGGCCTTAGACAGGTACCTATTAGCCTATTTGGGCTTCCTTGTGAGTCACCTGATTGCTCAGGAAGGATGTACAGAAAAGCAGTTCAAGAAATTCTAGATTTTGGCAGAAAGTAAAGGAATCCAACAAAAAAACTCCAACATTTTTGACTGGATGTTATCCTTGTAGATGCCCTATGTAACATGCAGGCATTGTGATGTTTTGAATGAGCCAGAGACAGGCTCCAGATGTGTAAGTAATCAGTCAATATCCACCATCAGAGAACATTGCATTTCACAAGTGGGAAACACTCCCAAATCAAACTAATGAGAAAACCTGAAGGGGTAAGAACTGAATTCAAAATCAAAGAGGATCCCTGGGAAAGCAAATATTTGCTTGAATATTTTGCCAAATTTTTTTCTTTAAAATTTTTTCATGATGGTGAACACATATGACTGAGAAATAGCTCTTAACTAGAACATGAAATGGCTCTCATAATGAAGGTATTGTCCAACTCCTTAGATTATATCACCACACTAAGTAAATAATACTTAAGTCTGGCTGAAGAAACCCGTAGAATACAGTGAATGAATCATGGCAAGTCTCAATTTTGGAATGATAATAAAAAAACTTGAAAAGCCCTAACCATTTTTACATGCATTTCTTTTTAAGGATACTGGTGCTAGGGCCACCAGTGCTCACTATTTCTGCAATATAATAGAACATGCTTTCTAGGTGTTGAAAAATATTTAGAGTATCAAATTTTAATATCTTAAACAGTGAACTAACATGGTCATGACAGCTTTTTTTTTTTTGTCTTTTTTTCTACTGTGGCCAAAGTAAAATTGTATGATTTTATCTATATTTTTTGTAGGATTTTGACACATAGTTCCCAGGACTCTGTACAAACATAGATTGTATAACAAGACTATTTAGCTAGGGGATTATACTGTTATACTGAACTCCCCAAGTATTTGTAACATTTTAATATGTTTATTTTATTGTGTTTTGTTTGGTTAGTGCATTTTAGATTGTTAATTTTTATTTTTGCAGCTGCGTGTGTGTGTGTGTGTGTGTGTGTGTGTGTGTATCTGTGCTTGCATTTATTTCCTGGTTTTAGTGAAGTTAAAATAGATTCTTCTATTTCTAACAACATTTTTGGTGGAAGGGTCGAAAGACTTTGAATTACTTTTACTAATTTTGAAAAGTTTCCCATCAAAGATCCATAAGCAACCAAGCGGGTTTGGAACTGCATACCAACAGCTCAGAGTGCAAGGCCATCTGAAAATGTTGTCTGAAATCCCTTCAGTGAGAAAAACTGACATAGGTTAACAAAGTGTGCATAGCAGTTATGATTTAAGTCTTTCCCCAAGATGCATTATTGATTTTTTTGAAAGTACTAATAAAATGCACAATGCCTGGATTACCTACCTTTATTCCACTGACAATAGTGTTGTTCTCCAGAGTAATAGCTTGTGAGCACATTGGTAAGCACAGTAAGTATCCATAATTGTCAGATCATTCATGCCATCAGCAGGCACTGAAGGTAATTAATATTTAATCATTCATTAGGAACACACATTTTACAGCTTTAAAATGTATTGGCACAAAGCTTATGGAAAGCTCTGTGGCTCTATGGAAAACAGCTTACAAATCTAGTAAAGAAGTTGCAGGGGTGTCATTATAGAACATTTTATATCTTTATATGTGCACATCCTGTTAGGAGAATCTAGTCTGCAGCACAATAAGCCATCACACTAATAAAACCAAAAATCTATGGGACTGATTATGGAGCATATCCCAGAAAGGAAACAAACCTCAATTTACAGCTTGTACTGGCTGCTACTGAATTTGTCCTTCACTGTTTAAGTTTACAGTTTCAGTCTTTATAAACTGGTGTCTACACATGGGATGTAATACACTTATAACTTCCCATTTTTACACACCAGAAGCCAAGTCCATTCAAAACACAATAAACAGAGATCTGCACATCTTGGTGGGCTGCCAGTGACTGTGTTGCTGCAAAAAAGAACATTGAAGTGTAGGTTTTCCCCAAACATACAATCCCTTTGGTGATATTTCTAGTGTCCCTGCAGAAGATCTCTGATGCTAGAAGTCCACTGACAGCATTATGAAAAATTTCCCACAACCCACACACCCGAGACTTCCAGAGCACATATGTGAGAAGTGCATCAGTCAAGGAATTGCCACAGCAAAACAGTATGATTCCAAGCATGGACTGCCTCTGTGACCATGTCTTTAGAAAGGGAGCATGCAGAAAGATTCTGACCTGGACTAGAGATGTGGACTGCAGCTGTGTCGCATGCTTATGTCCCTGCAGAATGGAAATGCAAGCTCATTTACACAACAGAGCACACACACAGGCTTACTTTGAAAACAGAGCCATTGACGATGCCTATTCCATATTTCTGTCATATTTGTATTTTGAGACTGGCTTGACCTTTACTCTATGATTGTCAATGATATTATATTTAGCTTCTCAGTGCTAGGAGCCCAGTACAGAACTGTGCCTCTGTGCTTTACTATCAGCATTGTGGTAAATCAACACCGACACTTAAAGGGCATAGGGATGCATGTGTGTGGGAGGTCAGATTCATAATTTTTTCAGAGTGCTTTTCCAGGCTGGGAAAAGTCCTACTTGGTTTTAATTTTCTGGAGTGAAGAATAAATTAAAATTTAGGTTCAAAATTATTTGGGTTCCTAAAATGAGAGCATTTGTAAGGGATGGAATTTCTGTATGGTGACTGTGTGATTACAGGTGATAAAGCGGTTATCAGCCAAAATGTTACTGTCATTGCTATTAAGAACATCTCCATGAACACTATTTATCATGCCCTGTATTGCCTAGAGAATGGACCCAGTCTAAGTTTGTGCATCCATTATACTTAGTCCCGAGGTAAGTGAAATTTGAAGCCTTACACCTATTTCAGGAGCGGACAAATCACCTAAGAGTTCACGCATGACTTTGTGTTCCCACTGCAACCTCTCCATCTCATTAAATGTGAGATGTAACAGAGTTTGAACTTTGCAGAATGGAGTATGGGCAAATCAGTCAGAGAATACCCTGACGTTTCCCTTTTGCTTTTATTTCAATGTAGCTAATATTTAAAGTCATTTTTCAAGACACAAATTGTGTTCAGGAGTTTGACATCATAGTCAGTAGAATACAGAACCTTAATGAGAGAGCCACACTCCCTTAGTGTGCTGCTCTTATGGGGGGAAGAGGGGGTCACAGCAGGAAGTAATCTCAGCCTTTTTTAAAATCTTGCATTTTCTGAAGCTGTAAAATGTCAATCAACTTGTTCTCTTCTTCTACTGAGTCTTGTCTGGCTTTTGTCTGTGAGCTTAGAGAGTTCGTCACTTTTGCTCACTAACTGCTTTCAGGCATCATGCAGTTGCACGGTCTCCAAATTTACCTAAGCCACTCTCTCTTTGCACCTGGATGGCTTCTAATTTCTTTTCACCTATTTGTGTATTAAAATTGAACTGATTTACCACTTCATTCTCAGAAAAGTTCCATTCGTATGGTCACCAAAAGTTGGTTCCCACTTTCATCTTTTTTCTTTCTCATATCCGCCAGGTCCGTTCTGTGACGTAAATGAAGTTCCTTACTAAATGAATAGCAAGGAGTTATTTAGCTACATGATTCTCACTAAGATCCTACACCTGGAGCTGGAAAATAGTATACACTGGAGCTTATGTAGGGGTCCAGCTTTGAGGGGTAGTCATCATGCAAGAAAACTAACTGCAGAACCTGAACTACAGCCAAACTTGCTTAGAAAAACAGAATATTTTGAAGGCAGGAAGAGAAAAGGAGCAGGGCAGAACAGGTGTACTTCTGTTAGAAAAATATTCCCATAAAAAGTCTCTGAAATTACTTTAATTCATATGAGTGTTGCATATGTCACTCAAACTTGTAGGCTTTAAGGGAATAAATGACAGCAGCTAGACACTATACAAAGGAAATACAAAATTACTTTTTCTACTCTGAGTAAGTTTGCTTTAAACTCCTAACCTTACTTAATATTATGGCAACTTGTCCTGAACCATCTATCATGTGTTTCTATTTGCTTCTGTGTAGAGATATTACTTGTAGATAGTAAATAGTAAGTACTGCAACATATGCAGCTGAACATGCTAATGACACTCTGCAATCAAATTTGATTTACACAGGGAGCATGAGAATGCCTCTTCTGGACTAAATATGGACTAAATATGATCTACATAAAGATATGGACTAAAGCACAGTTGTTTAACAGAGTCACACCTTGTTTCACAGTGAAGTCAGTTACTCCTCCATCTGCACCTCACACCCACTAGTTTAGTGCTATTTAATCTGGTAAAGGGAGGTGGTAGTTTAGCTCCCACTGTCAGGCAATATGCTGGCCTCTAATTATGCTGAATTGCACCAAATGGAAGTGCCAACACAGCAGTCTGCTGCAGGGCTCAGGAAGTCCTCGTGAACCTTTAATTAGGAGCTGAGGTTGTTTAGCCTGGAAAACAGGAGGCTGAAAGCAGACCTTATCACTCTCCACAACTATCAGAAAGGAGGTTGTAGTCAGTGGATGTCAGTCTCTTCTGCCAGGTACCAAGTGACAGGATAAGAGGAAATTCCTTAAGTTGCACCAGGGGAGATTTACATTTAATATTTGGAAAAACTTTTTTATGGAAAGGATTGTGAAGCATTGGAATAGTCTGCCCAGGGGAGATGTGAAATCACCATTCCTGGAAATGCTCACAAAATGTGTGGATATGGCACTAGAAGACATGGTTTAATGTTGAACATGGTGGTGGTGCTAAATTGATGGTGGGACTTGACAATAGTAAAGGTCTTTTTCAACCTTAACACTTCTACAAAAACAGCTGTAATTAGAAACCCTTTACAGGGTTTCTCTGCAATCCTCATTGCATTCTACTTTTGTTTCTATTAAATTTCTCTCCATAGATTCCTTTTGCTCACCAAAAATTAGCTTCTTTTTCCCCCTATGTATTGAAAGAGATTATATCTCCTTTACCAGTTTTGTACTATTTTCAATAGGTATTTTTCCTTAGGAAAGCAAATTAATCCTCCAAAATCTTAGCATTTACAGTGCCAAATATAGCCACCCAATCACTTACAAAATGAAAAGTTACCAGGGCTCTTCAGAGGATGCCAAGTAACTAAAAGTGCTCTTCACAGGGGGTCCTATGATCTCTGGGGCAGGCTACTAAAAAGCAACCACTATGCAAAGAATTCAGGGAGTGAAAGAGGAAGCTTAAGAGAAGTCTTCCAATTTACAGCCAAGAAATATTTGCTCTTCAAAGACATTTCTTAGCAATTGTTATCACATAAGCTCTAGGATCTCAAAAAGTGTACAACAACTTTTAACAAATAAATTCAACATGAAATATACTAGTTAATCTTTTTTACTCTCTCTTTTGTAGTCAGTATAATTGGGTAAAAAAATACTTAGCAGACCTAAAATATAGTTGAAGATCATAGAGTTCACGCAATTTCCTTTAAAAAAATATGTTGAATTATGTGAGGTTTTTTCCAAATAGCTTACACTTATGAGTGCATTTATGAAAACAAGACACTTCTACCTCATTTTCAATATTAGTCTACTTAGAATAAGAAGTTGGCAAAATTCTAGTCTAAACATTCTAGTCATGTTTAGGAAAGATAACTTGGAAATAATTGTATGTATTTTTCTCCTTCTCTCCTGCAACACACTTTAAAAAACTTTCTATTCAAGGTGCAGAAATGTTGTCTTTAATTACTGACACCAGTATTATCTGTTCAGACAGAGGGAATTTGGTGGTTAGAGATCAAGACACATATATTTCTCCTAATTCCCCGTCAAAATATGAAAAAAAAAAAAAATACAGTCCCAGGGTCATTACTCTTATGTTGAAATATTCTGAATCCTGAGTGTAGTGATTAATGGTTGAGAAATCTGCAAACCAAAAAGTTACACTGAATGAAGCCAAAAGGCATTTCACTCCCAGAAGGCAATTAACAGATGGCAAGAATACTGTTAGTTAGTAAGGTAATGTTTAACTGGTAGTGATGTCACAGAGCTGGGTAAATGGTAGAACTGCATTAACGGTCCCCAGACCCCAAATCTCAGCACTGATTAAACCTGAGTCACAGACTAATGAAGAGGCATTTATACTTTCTGTCTGTGCCATAAATAACTATACATCATTAAAGTCAGCTAATAAGGAGTCAGAAGATGTTGCCTTAACAGTACAACACATTTTAGAGATATTTAGAGATTTTTTTTCTTAAACGATGCATTAAAAATCACACAGAGGAACTACTCAAGTCTGTCACCAGTGTTTCTTCTGGGAAACTATCATGCACACTGCAATGAACAAAGTTCTTCAAACACAGAAGTTTAGCAGAACATATGTTCTTTTAGTAAATGGCACACTTTTAAGTAAGTAAAAAACTCAACAGTAAACATGACCTTTGACTAAAAAGAACCTTTCAAGTTTGGCTATTTTTTTTTTTTTTTGGTTTTTTTTTTGGCAAATTGGTAAAGAGATGATTACAGTGCACCCTATTGGACACATTATTCTTAGGTTATACCTAGTTCTAAGCCATAGATAGCCTTTTCACTCATAGGAGGAGCGGCTGGGTTTTAAACTATTTCCATACAAGAATTAGCCTCAAAAATTCCTGAGGTTTAGAATAGGGATTTGCACTAAAAGGCCTAAAAGCCCCCCACAAAGGCTTTACTACTCCACTACTGCAATATTTGCAGTGGCTGTGAACAAAATAAGTCTAGCAAACTCCAGAACCCATACTTAGCGGGTTGCATTCACTCTACATTTATCTATGTAAAGTTTTGAAGCTAATACTGATTCTGGGAAAAGCTTCATTATTTATCTCAAACTATTTTTAACAATTTTAAATATTCTTAATAACTTACAGATTCAGTGAAGAGGCACAACTACAGTTAAAAAAACACCACAGTGATTAATTAAGCAAGAATATAAATTTTCATTGATTTATAAGTAGCCACCAAATATTTTACACAAATATATCCAAACATGAGTGCCATTAATAGAATTTTATTTGCAGACAAGCAACTCAAACAAAAAAGTTGACTTCCATGAATAATTGTGAATTTAATTCCATAATTTACTATTAATAGAATTTTTGCTTTGCTTATTTGTAAATAAATATTATTTTAATATCTTTCATCTCAGAAGGGAAGACTTCTAAAACACAACACTTTACTGTATTTTCTATTTAGTGCAATGTTTCCTAATTTGGTACTCCTAGGCAAATATACTTAAAAGAGCCAACTTGAACTTGTAGGTATAGCAAAGAAATGCACTATCATTACTTTTAGGCAGAGCCTTATTCCTGAACACTTCTTCCATTTCGAGTAGACCAAAACCACTGAGACTGCACCTGTCAGTCATTGTGACTCTTGGAGCAGACAGGGGCAGGAGAAGGAGAGTTTCCCCTGATGAAGCTGTTTATAAAATACAGGTCAGGGTGAGACTGATTATTGAGGTGGTCACTGGAGAAATCAGAAGTGTGTAATTTATGGAGAATTTTATGAGCATAAACCACAACTTGGTCAGGACAGAGAAGAGTCCCTGACATAAAATATAGCTTGAGGAGTAGCAGACACATAATACCTTGCCTGAGTGACTTGCACACACCTAGACTGCGTCCTGATATCAGCTTGGGAGCAGGGACAGAACAGTTACAGTTTTAAAGTGACTCGTGCCCATCAGCCACTTTGAATAAGTTGGTTCCATCAAAGTAAGTACTGCACCAGAAGTATTTATCTCCACAAGCAGTGTGTATGTTTGCTGTGCTCCTCATGTGGCCAGCCTGCTCATACCCCAGGGACAAGTCTCCACGGAGCACCCACAAACCTGTCAGACAAGAAAGGAATATCTGCCTGCTAAGTGTACAGAGCCTGGCCCTCCAGTGTGTCATTAGCCTTCACACCAAGCTACTCCAAGGAGAAGAGGGTTTCCAGTATTTTTTGTCATTTGATGGGTGTATATTGACATGCCAATAATGAGTGCCAAGAAGGCATTCCAACACATGCACATCCTCTATAATTCAGAGCTGTTTACCTTAAACTTTTACAAAGGGAACTGGTACGATTGATGAATAGGAGACAAAGTTTGCATGCTACCTGACATAAGAATTAGATGTCTGCTGGGAACAATATCTTTAAGTTACTTTAAGTTAAGATGAAAGTCTTCAGGTAACTTCCCTAAAAAAGGCAATTGGAATTTACATCACAAGGATTTACAAAAAGAGGAGATTATAAGGAGATGCAGAATCAAGGATGAGTAAAGAAATTAGGAAAGGACAGTTTCTCAGAGTTTGATACAGGCTTTTAAAATAAAATCACAATAGCTTGATGTTTCCTACTTCTAAAAAGAGAGTCGTGTTTCTTTTATGCTGTAAAAGAAATTGATGTTATTAATCTCCATAAAATTAATGTTATTAATCTCTGTTACACAAAATTTGTTGCAAAGTTGGCAGAAGGGCTTGAGAGCTTTGATATCTGACACAGACTTCTAGTTCTCTCTAGAAACTGGTCAAGAATTATTATTGCAGTTCTAATAGCTGCAAGCCAGCTTCCACGGTGCTTGCTTATGAAATGCTATTGCTATTAGACCTTGGTTTAAACCATTACCTAGATTGTAAAAACATGATGGAATTGGAAGGCTGTTTTAATATATCACTTTACTTGACCTATCAGGTAAGAGCAAAAAACTGCCAAGGCAAGATCACAACTGTATCTAAATGAAAAAAAACCTGAAATCTAGGAAGACAATGAAACTTATTTTCACAATGTCTTCTTCCTCAGTAGCAAAGCTAGTAAACAGCCCTCTGACAAGGTGCCACCAAAAGTTGTAGAAAAATGCCAAATTCTTGCTTGAACAGTGTGTCAGAGAACTTTGATTAACTGAGCAATATTTTCCCTCCCACCCATATAAATTGGTTTCATATGTATTAAAGAGATTGGCATAGTTCCGACACCACACATAGGGATCTGTCTCAGGCCAGAAGAGATCAGAAATTCTTCTTGTAAAGGGAAGAGCCAAAGGCAGTGCTACATCCCAGCACTGTATGCACTGTTAGTATTAGAACATACTGTCCAGTAAAGTGTCCTGTAATACATTCAAAGGTCAAAGATCCTTGACCAAAGAAATTTTTATCATCCACTGTTGTCCATAAGAGCCTCTCAGGTGAAAAAATTCTGCTCCCACTGGGTCAAAATTTGCCTGCAAAAACTGAGCATTGTACTTTGCATAGTATCAGTCAGCAGCTTTGTTTTATGATGAGGAAGAGCATCAGACCAACTGGAAAGGGTCATAGCTAACAGCTCAACTGAGGCAGGCAGAATTATAGGGGCAAAATCATTAGACACATTAAGCAAAAAAATAGCCACTAATAATAATTCCCAACATTAGTAGCAATTAACTGAACACACCATTCTGGAAAACCCCTAAGATTACTGCTACTAATTATGATATCACATTACCCAGCTCATTTCAGTATGCACAAAGCAAGACACATATCACTTGTCATTTGTTTTTTCTTCCCAACAAAAAAAAGGATAACAAATCTCCTGAAGGAACAGGTGGAATTGATGATGCAAGCCACTGCTTATAAAAAAAGGTCACATTGCAAACGAGAGGGTCACAGAAAACAATCTGAAACATGGAATGCAATTTTATGGTTACTGAATTTATATTATTTATAAATTAATGCAGCAACCTGTTGCATCTGGGATGATATCCAAAAATAATTCAAACAGAAACAGGCCTTGTGGATGAAAGCAAAAAGAACAAAAACTAAGTATAAAGCAGAAAATGATTACAAAAAAGGTCAAAGTATGTGTGTATGTATAGCAAACAATATACAAAGTCTCCTTGTAATTTCCCTGTAAATACAAAACACTGCACACTTCATCTATATCCATACTAAATATCTGCTAATTTCATTACAATTTTGGCAGTGTTGTTGTGTTGTACTAGAAGGAAAAATCAATACATTGTGCATAGCATTTTCTTATCTGTTGGGAGCAGAAGCATACTGTTTGTGGAGCTGTGGAATCTGTTCCTGCCAGCTTAAAATGGTACGTGCTGCAAATGTGGGGTTAAGCCATTTTATAAAACCTAGCACTTCGTCCCTCTAATTGTGCTATAGAAGACAGATCACATTTAACAAACTTTGTTCTCATTATGGGCTATTGCTGGAGCTGAGATAATGGGTTTCCCTTTCTTTCAAAGTTTGTGATACAGAATGACAGCACTAAAAAAATTTGCCTTTGGTGGTTACGAACCTCACAATATTCCAGGTCGTTTTAAGTTCAGAATCAAGCTTTTCCTTTTGTAAAAAGGAAAAACCTGAAATTCTGTAGGTACTTCACAGTCTCAGGTGTTCAAGTTTGATCAGCACTGGATGGCACAGTGATAACAGATTATGTGTGACTTTCCTCTATGGAGCAAAAAAAGGGCCAGATGGAGTTTTCTAGAATTTCAGCCAATCTTGCCCTATTTCAAAAAATCACCTGACAACTGCAAATCCAATTTAACACTGGTGGTGAAAGTCAGTGGACTTATTAATTGTGACTGATGTTCAAGAAAAAATGTATAGACAAATGCCAACATATTTAATTGAATAACACTGACTCCTGGACCAGAAAACTAACTCTTGCTGGTGTTTTTTTTTCTTTTTTCTGCTTAAAAAACTGGAATGTGGAAGTCTTTTTTGAAACAACTGATAACTTAAAGTTAGTGTAGATACATTAGAAGTTCAGATATGTTAGAAGTTTTTCATTCTAGTTTCTGATTTGGATAGAAAATAAGAATTATATTAATATTGGGAGATATGCACATATTGCAGAAAATGGTAGGTAATATCAGTGCTGTTTCTGCTGACTTTTGTCTTTCATTGCTTCCCAAGACAAGATAGCCATGAAGTCTGGTTGATAATTGCAAGGCCGGTACAGAATAGACTAAAAATAATATGCTTGAAAATATATTTTCCGTTCTATGAAAAAAGAAAGCTATTTTGGATTACTCACATCAACAGTTACATTTTGACCTTGTATTTGTGCCAGCAATCTGACCAATGACACTCAGCTGTTGGTACCAATCAATGTTGTTACAGACTCACTGAATCTTTTTCTTTTCGTTTTTCTTTTCTTTTCTTTTCTTTTCTTTTCTTTT
>VXBC01004441.1:482915-554051 GCA_013399945.1 Ploceus nigricollis
AAAAAAGCTGAATGCCTGCTTCTTTAACACAGCTAGAAAAGCTAGAAACAAACCCCTTCCTCTTAGTCCTTCTTTTCTGTTTTCCAGAAATGAGAAGAGTTACTGACCCCTTTCCCCCATCACGTACAAAAGAACGTGAGTATCACCTGTTCTTTCGTTTTGTAGTGAAGCAAATCTGGCTAGAAGAGGACAACATCATCCTGGGGACAGAACTTTTTCACCCCTGAAAGGTGTGATCCCTGTGCTTGCAGGAAGACCTGTTGGCAGCTTCCTTCATCAACACTTGCTCTGGCATTTTAACACTCCTTCTGTCCCTCTCCTTTCCCTAAACAACTTCATTTTGGTGAGACTTCCCATGAGTATTAGTTTCACTCACCTACAGCTTGGAGGTAAGACAGCTTTTCAGCCAGAAGCATAAAATACAACAGGGAATTAAGGGAGACTGAATTTTCTTTTTATCTTTGACTGATGGGTGAGAGGTTTTCCTGAGCTGGTAGAGGAGAATAGGGAAAGAAAAAATTGAAATTTTACAGTACCAATATTTAGAGACATAACACACTATAAAACACTGATTTCAAAACAAACTGGCTATCTTCAGCCAGGGAAACTAGGATGAATAACTGAAACTCCTCAAACTCGCCAAGTCACTGATTTTGGGCCTACTGAGCCACAAGATTGTTCTTCTTTTTGTCCAAGTTCTCCAGCATTAATATCTGAACAGTAGCATTCAGTCTTAATGAAACACTTTATCTTGTGCTATAGAGGTTGTTTCCTCATTAAGGCCATTTCTTCTTGGTGCTGGTAACCACACAAACCCAACAAACTCATTTACATAAAGATGTGATACTGCTATTCTCTCCCATCTACTTCTATCCAGAAAAATATCCTCAGTGTGATCATTTCTGAGCTGTTTAAATGCCAAAAGAGAATAATCAGTAAGTCATCATTCTTATTGTCTATTAATGAAATCTATCAGAAAAGGCTGGGTTTGGTGAAATAAGAGCAGCTGGAAAGACAAGAAATGGCAGCTAGGGACATGGTTGGATAGTCTGTTTTCATTGACTCTACCTGGGTGGTCTGTTGGGAAAGGTGTTAAACTTGTTGGGAAAGTTGCCACAAGATACTGAGAAAAGGAGAAGGAATTTACAAAGTGTTCCTGTTTTAATTTTGCAAGACTTCACTTTACTACAGAAAGAAGCATGGTATTGGTCTGGAAAGAAGGAGACAGCAATTGGCTACGGCAACTTATGAAAAAAAAAGATCCTAACAACAGTATAAATTATATTTTTTTACATTAAACTAGATCAGCATCCTGTGCCAACTATGAGACTGTTGATTGGTCTCAAAATACATACCAAGTTGAATAACTCAAGCTATTATTCTTGTTCTAGGCTGAAAAAACCATGTTGCAAAAAGCTTGCATTGTACATTAAATGTAGAAAACACTGAACAGGCAAATGATGCAGGTGATACAGTCAGGGTACAGAGCTTCAGTAACAAACATGAGGAAGGATGGGAAGTGATCGCAACAAAAGCAAAGATCCAGCAAAATTTAAAAGAGTCAGTAGATAAATAAATATATCTGAAAAGAGAGAATACAGGTTTCTCTGGATCTACTCCTTGGACTTGAATCCCAGCTTTCAAATCATAAATCCTATATGCACGTGGAAGGAACTGGATCTCTAAAGAGGGCAGATGAAAAAGTCTTCAAGCTGCCTAGCAAAGTCAATAGAGCTATTTAACACATAATGCTAAATTCAAGCATTATTTGCATTTATTTTTCTTTTCTGGAACTTAATACCTGAGTCAGAGTCACTTCTGTCCCACTGGATGTCAGAGCATTCTCCTGACAGAAGGTAGTTCTCAATTTTAATAAAATGTGTAGGAATATTTTATTCAGAAAGGAGGTAGTAGAGGTTAATACTTTAACACTTAGTGTTTTAACATTCAACTGACTGGTAGACTTGATCTTCCCAGCTTAACATTTTGACAGCCACTCTTTCCTATCTAGCACACTCAAAATACAGCTGTCAAAGGCTGGGCTGAGCCTTTTTCTCATGCTGTCAATGCTGAGGTTCTGGACAGACATCATTGCAAGAACCACAGGCACACAAAACAGGCAGCCTTCTGGAATCCTTTCTTCTCGTCCGTTTTCTCAACACAATTTCTTTTTGTTTCTAAAACTAGTGAATGCTTCAACAGGACAGCTGAGAGAAGGTCTTGGTAGGTATCCAAGCCTGTCAGTGCTTTAGGTAAAGACCGTCCTCACTCAGATAAATTTGGGCTAGTTCTACACTGGATTGCAAGGTAGTATTATATGGTCATCATTGAAATATCCGTGCAAATGTTTCCAGATTTGGACCCTGTCTGGAAAACTACCAAGTTTTTAGCTGATGTAGTGAAATAAAAGCAGAGTGCATCCATCCTATGCACATCTGGATAAGATTAATTTTTTTCTAAACAGCTAACTTGAAACAGGAACATGGAGAACTAACAGGTTTGCAATGAAATATTTCTGTGG
Organism: Ploceus nigricollis; assembly: GCA_013399945.1. Taxonomy (NCBI): domain Eukaryota; kingdom Metazoa; phylum Chordata; class Aves; order Passeriformes; family Ploceidae; genus Ploceus; species Ploceus nigricollis. Next base: position 485,437 of record VXBC01004441.1, read on the forward strand.
GCTATGACCTGTTTGATACAGTGACCCACTGCTAAGTATAACCTAATTTCACATTTTATTGGTAAGATTTATCCTCATTTTTCATACGGATAAATAAGCACCTCAATAATGTAAGGGATTCTAAAAGGCAAGCCTAGTTTCTAGACAGAAAAAGAAATAAGGATCATATTGATTATATACTTAGGAGACCTGTCTTTGAAATTTCTGATAGATGGCTCTCTTTATCAGATATTCTGAAGACAATATGAAATTGGCAAGTAATAGATATAGAATTACAGTTTTAGATTAGAAATGAATGACAGGAGAATTATGAGCATGTCCAAAATGCTGGTAAACACTGGTGAGATAGTTAAACAGTTGCTCTTAGCAGTGAGATGTTGGTAATAAAACATCAGGTCGAAACACTTTCAAAAATTGTGACTCCAGGAAGGATAGGGCTCTGAGAAGAAGGCAGATTCCGTGATCTGAGCACCCAGTAACAAAGATGTTCTCTGGAGTTGCAGAGGATTCATGCAGCTGTTGACTGGACAAAGATATAAACTGGTTTTTGGAGCAGATAACACACTGAGCTGCTAGATAAGGAATATCAAGCACGGGAAGGCAGAGTGCCCCAAACCTAATTCCCAGTTTCTGAGATGAGCAAACACTTTTGCATAATCATGAACTGCTTCAAGAAGAACCTGCATGAAAGATAGGTATAATGATGCATTTCCCCCCCTACTTAATTAGGAAAATTTGAATGCAAATGAAACCGAAAAATGAGCCAAAATTGGAGGAAAGGGGAGGGTAAAAATTTTCTGAGCAGGAAAATTACATTTTAAATGTAGCAGAGGACTCTTTGCTAGGCAGTAAGCCTATATGACAAGCCCTTACAGTGTATTATGTTACTCTTCACATACTCCAACATTCCTCATCTCAGAGTCTGCTGTTTAAGGTACATTTCTTCTTTTATGAAAATATCTATTGACAGGCTGAACCTGCAGGCATTTCTTACCCTGTGTTCATGTGAGCTACCTCAGTAGACCAGTTGTCTACAATCACGTGCTGCCTTCCCACAGTGTCAGCCCTGAATGTGACAGGGAGCCCTGTGACTCTGGTGCAGCAAGGCTGTGGTGTCCGGGGTGCACAATCCACCTTGGCAGCCATAGCAATAGCCAGGGTATCTGTGTGCAGGTATTCAAGGATATACTTTTATACTTCGGTGAGTCCAAAGGTGGACAGACACTTTGCTTGGATACGCTTCTGGGGGCTGTGGATGTAAAGCAGGTCTGGACTTGAGGCAGTCTCAAATTTATGTTTGTAAAGCAAAGCAAATAGGGCTGAAGAAATGGTGATTATTCCTCTCTTGAAGTTGATGTTTCCTCATTATCAGAGAGATCTAGATATATCAGGATGTCTGACAGCCCAGGCAAGGTACCTTACTTTGAGGCTAAACCTTTCAATGAATACAAAAATTTTTAGCCTCTCTTTTTGGTCTAAACTTTGCTAACACTCAATGACACTGCGATTATGTGGATGATTGGTCACTAAATTATGGTCTCCAACAAAATACTGAAGTCCTGGAGTTTTTTTATCACCTCATGGGTTCCACATCATGGTCAATATTATTTTAAATCAGATTGATTAAGTTCCTCCATCTGTGTGCTCCAAATGATTGACTGCAGTGTGAAAGTGTCAGAACTCACAAGAGAAACAAAATTACAGAGAGGAGCTTCTAGCAGATGTCACTAAAGAAAGGCCACCAATCTCCAAAACAATAGGAAATAAATTATTTCCTGAGCCAGCCAAATACACAACACATTGATTAAAGAGACATTATCTAGTACAACAATCGATACTCACTGTGAAATAAGTACAATATTAAGACTAACTTCAATTTCCCTTCTGTAGAAAATTAAATCTTTAAGACTTTAATATAAACAGGTGAATGGCAGATGAAAGCAACAAAACATTTCACAGAACTCTTTAAGATCACCTATTTTTCAAGGATTATTTTTTTTTTAGCACTGTGCTTCTTGTAGCATCACTGTTAACGCTCGCCTAAGTATCCCGCTGTTTTTTCCTGTAGAGCTTTCTGTGCCAATCCAGCCATTCATTCTCGGCTGGCTGGGATCATGTTTTCCAATGTGTAATTTCTATTCCTTTTTTTTCCTCTGGTACCTTTGTTCTAGTTGACTTTTATTAAGGATTAGTTAAGACTAATATGCCACTATAACTAACACAAGGGCCCACAGCTTTCTATCTAGTCATTTCCCATAGTCTCTGGGATGCCTAATTTTTGGATTTTAGGTTTTATTTGTGGTTGAATTTTTTTTAGACACAAAATGGTTAAGAGAAATACCAGAACAGCTTCCACTACAAACACAAACTGTGTTTTGCACAAGTGTTTTGCACTTTGGTAAGCCTTCTGTTTCAAAAAATTCCCCAAAAAAACCAAGTGATCATGGAGATGTTCAGTCAGACTATGCAGAACAAGTTTTTAGGATGAGCAGAGTAGAAGAGTATCAGGTATATGTGCTGAGCAGGAGCAATTTTGCTTTAGAGTGTTTGAAGTTTTATTTCCATGTCTAACCTTCATTATTAACCAGAAAAGGAAAAAACTATAGGCACTAAAGTCATCAGGACTTTTCCATGTGTAACTGCTGATCCCAGAAAATATAAAAAGAACTGCTTTAAATTTTGTGCTGTTTTGTAAATAGTTAGTAAATCAACCATGTGTAGATGATCTAAGTGCATTACATGGCAGCAAAGATGTGAAAAACCTTGCTAGAACTCTTCATTGATTGAACTTTTGTTAGTTCATTCAAAAGATGAAATGTTTTCATATTTTAAACAACACTAATGGACACATACAGACACACACACATAAATGTATATATATATGTATAACACAGACTGGCAGTTGTTTGGAGCAACAGACTGCCACGGGCATTAGGATATGCATAACTCCTGCCAGAGCACTGGAAGCCAAGGTCTGGCCGCTGCTGCCGGAGCCAAAGGCAAAGCAGGGGCATGTGGGATGGTGCCTGCTACTGCAGGACTGTCTGGCTGCAGCCAAGTCCATTCTGACTTCCCGCAGCTTGCATCTGGTCCCCTGTGCTACACCCCTCCTGTAGCAGGAGGCAGAGCCAGGGATCTCAGTGAAGCCTGGTGTGCTCCTTGGCACAGCTCCATACGTCCCCCTAAGGATTTGGCAGCTCCATCAGAGTCTGTTACCTCAGTGCCTGTAGTTCCTGGATTGCCTTGCAGATTCAGCTGGACTGTCACGGCCCTAAAACCCCTCCACAATTTTATTTCTCTGGTGAGCTCCGACACTTTCAAATTATAGTCAGTCATTTGGAGCACACAGATGGAAGGAAATTTAACCAAATTTATTTTCAGGAATACAGATCACAAAGGCACTCTCCATTAGGAAGGAAGTTTCAGAGTTTCAAGCTCTCATTTTGTAATAAGTGACACCACAATCTATTGACATGCCATTGCAAATAATACCCCAGGTTTCTCCTTCCTTCCTGACTCTCTTCGTCCTAAGGCAGGCTTTGCCCAGTCACAGACCAAACAAGAAGCTTCATCTGAGGGAGATGAAAAACTCAACTTCCCTACATTTCTGAGAAGTCTTGCTTCATCACTGAATTCCAATTATCCCAACATACATTTTGGTATTAAAGGCAAATGATGGCCAGTGACAAAACTGATTGTATTTTATGAATAAGACATTCCCAAAATCAAAATATGTAGCAGAAGAAACACCTATTTTATTTCTATAAAAAGTCCCTCTATTTAACATGTGAGGTCTGTTTGATGAAGCATGTCCTATACAAATAGTTTGGGAATTATATTTTAGGGGATTTTTCTTCTTGGAAATAACTTTTCTGACTGAGCATAAGAAATTCAAATCAGGTAACGTCTCAGCTTCACAGCTGAGACCTGCTTTCTCATGCTTGATAGATTTCCGTGACTTCAGCTATAATGTTGTGTTATGCAGTTTCCCTTGGCATCCTTTCTTCTCTGGAGTAAAACCTTGTCCTTCCAGCACAAATCACCTGCTACAATGTGGAGGAAGCCTTGGGAGAGCCTGGCCACTGTAGTGCTCTACAGGACACTTGCCCCTTTCCTGAAAATGCAAAGCAAGATGGGGAACGAAGAAGAATCAGACAGATAGAGGAGCTGAGTTAAAAAACTTGACAGAAAGCACTGCAGGTGCTGCCACGGGTTTTAGAAGAGTGTTTTCCTGTCCTGTGGTACATTTCCATGCACCAGCAGTTGCACTGACTGTGGTATTGCTGTGTACAAGCAACATGAAGAAAATAAACAGGGAACAAAACTTAGAGGATGTTGCTGGGGTGGGGTGAACAGAGGTTATGCTCAAGGCCAGGAAAGGCAGGGTGAGGATTATATCTGAACTGGTTGGAACAAGAAGCCATGAAGTATATACAGGGGAGGTACAGTACGGCAGCTTGGGCGTCAGTTCCACATTTTACGCTACCCATGCAGCCCAAAAAAGTGGAGTTAGGCTGCCTGGGGGGAGGAGCTCCTAAGGGGAAAAGTGAGAAAAATTAAGATTTTCCATCTAGATGGTATTGGAAGTGGATACCTCAGAAAAAGGCTGGGGAGCTCACTGGAACCATCAAATCTTTACATACTTACAGGCTTTATACCCAGGAAAAAAAAAAAAGTGTTTTAATGTTTGGTTTGGGTAAGTGCTCTTTGCTTTTCTCTCAAAGAGCAGCTCCTTAATTTTCCTCCCTTTGTTCCCTGTACTCCCTATAGCCCTGTGGTTTGCTGTCCCTTTAGGCACTGGCTAAGCCTCAAAGGCAGGCAATCTCATGCAAAAAAAAAAAAAAAAAAAGTAAATGAAAAGAACAACAGATAAAGGCCAAAGGCTTTTAAATGAGTTATTTTTCATGATGTTTTTCTGTCCTGTGTAATAAAGTCAGCTGCGTTCCTTGTCCCTGGATGCATTCCAGGGAAATGCAAATTGTCACTACAAATAGAATAACTGGGCAAGAAAATAGTCTTTTCAGGCCTCTTCCTCTTGGGATATTTCATTCAGTTATTTCTTGATGTGTTCACTTTCAGGTAGGTGTATAAAAATGCACCTTGCTCATCCCAGTATGATGAAAAGAATTAAGATGACATGGGAGAACCACTGGGAAAATGTGCTTCTAAAACAGTATCAGGTACCTTATGTTAGCTGGTGGATTTTAACTCATAAGAAGCTGAGGGATGGCATTTGTTGGGCTGGGACACAAAGCAGTGTTGGCCCTTCCAGTTAAGATGATCCATTTAGGTCCAATTTCTGACTCTGGTCCATCCTTGCATGTGATTCTGAGCAAGGCACTGCTTTTCTTGAGTACTGTTTTCATAATCCCTGCTTTTGGGAACAAACACAAGCTGAGAGATAATCTACATGCAGCCACATATAGGACTTAGGTCTGTGGGTCCTCAGATCTATTGGGGCCCTCTTGACATGGTCATAGCACAAAATATTAAATCACATGGAGCAGATCACAGTAATTAATCTAACAACTTGTATTCTTGATGTTCTGCGTGTGCTTCAGATGAAAACTTTTTGTCCTGGCTGTGCTTACTCTGCATTCTGCTGTGGGCATTTATTGCTGCTTTCTGAGGCATTTCTGAGGTTCTCTGTAGTTTGTACCTGCCCAAGTCATGGAGAATTATGCTTGCTCAGTGTCCATAATCACAGAACAGCAGAACAAAATAGGACACCTGTCATTACAAAGCTTACAGCTTGAGAGCACTGAGGGATACAGGCACCATCTAGGGCAGTCCACAGTGAGTATGGGTCATCAGGGTAGGCAATGACCTCTATTCACCTCATCTCTGGGAAAGAGAAGACAAGCTGCTGGCAGCATCCACTTCAAAATGGGTTGCTGGTGTCAAAGGATAGATGCCAAGACCAGACTTTTTAGTTGCCCTCCCCTGCCTACAAACTTACCCCTTCAAGAAGCCATAAGGAAGATTTTTTGAGGAGTTTTCTTCTGTTCTTTCTATTTTATTTCAAATGCTCTCATATACCACTCAGCCTCAAATAAAGCATGAGTGGTCTTGCAAAAGTTTGCAAAATCACTGTTTCATAGCACAGACCCTTTATACTACTTTTGCCATTCTAGACTTAATCTGTTGTGAAATCAAGAAACTCAAAAACCCTCAAGGCACAGTGGACAAATGCCTGAAGATCCAAATGCTTGTGAGTCACTTGAGTGAATTGCTGGGCAGACTCTCAGGAGGGAGCACTGACATTTTCCATAAATCAGGTGTGAAAATGGGGAGAGGTGTGTGCCTGCTATGAAAGCAGAGGCCAAGGACTCTATTTTTTAGCATGAAATATATTAAGCTAATAGCACTAACAGTGTTTCCTCTGTATGAGTTCCTCTTCCAACTTGCACCACACAAAACACAGAAGCTAATGTAGTCATCCCGGCCCTGCTTTAACCCTTTATTTAATGCTCATGGGAAGAAGAGCAATCAGGTTACAGACTGTCTAGACCCTCTGCCAAGCTACAAGGATAATTCAAGTCAGATCCACTGAAGAATCATCTTAGGCATGAGCAAGGAGCCATAGACCACACCATTTTTCATCAGCTGTACAAGGAAGCCACTGTACTGGAATATATAAGTTACAAATATAGCTATTTTCTAGAACTTAATGACATTGAGATATGCAACTTGTACAAACAGCACCAATAGTTTTAAGAATAATAGCACCAGAAAAATTAGAGGATTGCAGATCATGAAATGTTTTGGTAAATTTTGGTTTATGTGATAAACCAAATAAGCCTTTGATGTCATAGGCTATGATGAAGACAGCAATCAAACATGAGAGAGAAAAATGAATATGTATAAAGGTGGAAGACAAAAAATAAATACAAATGCAGAAAAAATATCAGCATTTGTTTGATGGCATATTTGAACGACTAATTATCTTGAGGATCAAAATGACTTTTTCCATTATATCAATTTTAATCTCATCGATGTCAACTTTCAACCATAAGCTGTTGAATTTTGGTATTAGATAAAATACAGTTTGGGGTTTTTTTCTGGTAGTTTTGAATAACAGTATTGCATGAAAGCCTCTGTCAGAGAATTACCTGAGATGCAGATTTCCCTGACAGAGTGACAGAGATGCTATTAAAAGCAAGGATCTTCATTTTAAGCTTGACATAAATGATTTTGTAAACTGTCAGGGTAGACAACTAATAACTCTGAAGGGTCCTTCAGAAGGGCAGCAGTGATGAAATCAAACCCTGTGGAAACCTTGTTAAGAAGAACAAGCTCCTATGGGTCTAGATAGGGGGTTAATTATGTTTCAGACCTGATCAGTGATCCTGCTGCACATCCTCCTCAGTAGGACCCAATGCCCTGGATGCAGCCAGGGACAGCAGACTCTCACTGGCTAGCTGCCAATCTGAAGTTCCTAAAGCTCCTGTGATATGGACACTGTCCCTGTGCTTTGTCTGTGTGGTTGTTAAGGGATAGCCCCAGCTCTAGGGGAGCCCAGGCACATCAAGGCAAGCATCAGTTCAGAGCTGCAGACAGGCCAGTAGGAGGCCAGGCAGGAGACATTTGATGGTTGTTCATCTTTGAATGTATTTAAAATATGGAGACTTTGCAGTCTCAGATGAAACAAACAGGTCATCAATGCCATCGACAGTTCACCATGACTTGTGGTCTTCTTTCTGTTTCAATTTCCTAGACACATCCCTACATTACTTTCTTCAGCAAGGCTTAAAAGAAAGGCATTTCCCAGGGGAAATGAAAAGAGAAGAAAATAAAAAGTTGATATTCCATATCTGTCATTGTCATTTATTCATGCCAACATGAACAGGTTAATCCTCCCAAAGCCAATGGCACCTGTTGGGAGAGGATTGGAGGTGGATCGTCTTTCACAGGCTCAGGCTGGGCTCCAGTGTCATTCTGTGACAGGTGCAGGCTCTCACTGCACCCCAGAGCAAAGTGAATCACATTTTACACCATCTTGGGTGTGTTACCAATTTTTGTCCACCCCTGCGGGGCTCTGTTCCCAAGCTGTTTCTCCCTGTCTACTGAGCTGCAGCAGAATTACAGAAGTTTTTGACTTTTTCCTGGAGGAAGGGACATGAACTTTACCTGCCTAAATCCTCCCTTTTATTTAGGGTACTCATGTCTCACTTATAGCAGGTGAAAAAATTATACCCTGAATTAATTAATCTATGTAAAAATTATATCAAGCAATAAACAGACCTGAAGTGATAGCCTAAGGAGACATCTTGCACACTCCTGTGTATCCTCTGCTTCCACCATCTATTCAAATGGAAAATATCTCTTCCTTCCAGCAAGTATAACATGGAATAGTTATAGTTCCAACTGAATGGGGACAAACATTTTTCTATAATGGATCATAAAGAAGATATGGATTGAATTTCCAACTAGAATGTAACTCATCTTTCACTTTTGTCAAAAGATCTGTGCAGCAGAAAATGTATTTTCCTAATTTATTTTAAATCCATGATTAACAACAAGTCTGAGGCACAATGACAAATAGGGTTTCAAATGCCTAACTACTGCATTCATAGAAAATGCCATTTATGTGCAGGACCAGTGGTGCAGCTGTTGACTCTGAGAGTCACTTACATGCAAATGGCACTTGTGCTTCAAAGCCTGAACATCCATTTGGCATTTCCTGCTCCATAAAGTAGTTCAGCATACCTTAGATAGCTGCTTTCAAGGTATAATAAGGTATCATTTCTCAGACCATTAACGTATTGTGGACCTGGAAGAATACTATTTTAACTCTTCGCAAGGTTTACATAAAACTTACTTATGTTTTAGTTAAGTTTAAACTCCTCTTACGAGTTCAGTTTAGTTTAATAGACAGTTACTCCCTATTCTTCTACACAGAGAAATTATCATTATTTCCTTTCCATCCTCTCACTCTGAATCTCAAGTCCAACAGCCAAGCAATATTAAAGACACTCTGAAGTAGTCAGTGATAAATCTGCATAACAGAAATACATGATGTAGGAAATATATGCTATTTCTCTAATTTTGGGTGCTTAATATTGGATACTGCAGAAGATAAAACTGTATGGCTCAGAACATAAAGTCATGAAGCCTTAATGCTCTTAATCTTGTTAAGATTAATTAATTTGTGTCAGACTGTTTTTATTACCATCATGGCTCAGGAGTGGTACTCCCCAGTTCAGTGCCTCCACTGAGACTCTCCCCTTCCTGCCCTTCCCGCTCTGGCAGGGTAGAGTTGAGAACTGGAGGCACAAAAGGTGAAAATCACGGGCTGAGATAAAAACAATTTATTGGAAACAGCAGTGAGACAAAAAAATGAACAGTAACAGGAAAAAAATTAATAACAACAGGTATAAGGCAAAGAAACAATTTATGGAAAGCCAAATACTGACTGGCTCTTCCACATGGTGCTTTCTGCCCCTTACTTCCACCACGGGAACTGAGGAGAGGTGGTTTCAAATGACACCTGGCCCTTAGACACGCCTGCTCGGAACAGGTTAGACTTACATGTCTTGTAAGTAAAACAACAAATTCCTCAAGAGTGTGAAAACTAAATTCACAGTGAAGATTCTTGTTATAGTTTTTTTATGCCTGTGTGGTTTCCCAGACTTTGTAAATGAGAGCAGAAAATATCCAAAATTATCAAACCTAAAACTACAAAAAAGAAAAAAAAACCTCACATGCTTAGAAAATGTGGGTTATGAACCAATTCCTACCAGTAAAAGCACCAAAACCATAAAATCTGACTACAGTTAGGGTCAAGGTTAAGGATTCACTGTGCTACAGTGAAGGTAGTTAAAATTAAATCATTAGGATGTCAATTATTTCAGAATATAAAATGCAATTGAAGATTCACCAGCCTTAAACGATCCCAAACCAAGACTAATTTCTGTGCTCTTTTAAGGCCAACTGTATTTTAGATGTTGTTTTAGATTGTTCAGGGAGGAGGACTTTTTGACTGGTGTAAATTTGATACCTGCACAAGTAACAAGAAATACTTAAAATTTAGGAAGACAGTATATAATTTATATCAGCCCTTGTAGATCATATTATATCATATCAATCATATAATATTATACCATATCATATCATCATGTTATACCGTATCTTACATTCATTCCATAAATTCTCCTGATCTTCAAGGCATCCTAAACCAAGGTTTCCAAGCTTGATCTTAGCTTGCCAGGGAATTAGGACTCACTCATCTCATAAAAGGTTTGCCACTAATTTGCCCATTTGCTTTTAGTTTTGAGCTAAGGGTCCAAGCAATTAATTAGTTATGAGGTAACATCAGCACCTGCATAGATTTGCAAAAATATTCCAGAGCAAAATAGACATCTGAAATGACAGTGTTGAAAATGGTAGTATTTTATTAGATGTCTGTGGGAAAAGAAACAAAACAAACAAACAAAAAACCAAAACCAAAAACCACAAAACAAAAGACAAAACCACAAAAAAATTCAACAAAAATGAGGAAAAAAAGAGTACATGACTTTAAAAAACAGGTAAAAGCTGCAGGCCACTGGCAGCAGGGATAAAGGTGAGAAGACTGATGCAATGAAAAGGGAGGAGAGCAGGTCCACTGTGCAATATTCCTCTGTATGCAAGTTTAGAGAAGTTATGTTTTCAAAATGAATTCAATAAACATGGGCAACGTGATTTCAATCAGCAGTGTTTCTAAGTGAATACATGATTTATGTAGTTGTATGAAAGCAGGAAATAGAAAGCAGAAAGCCTAGGAATCAAAAAAGTAACAGAGTTACTGTGCGATTGAAGTGCAACAGAAAATGACAGTGGCAACAGGAATGTGTTATTTTGTTTTCTACTTTAGTGAAAGCACAAAAAATATGTTAAAAGAAAAAGAAGCTTTTATAGAGAGATGTGACATCTAGTAATACTGTATGCATTCATTAATACTTTGATGTATGACAATGGGTACACTATATGAGCAAAGAAATTATAGTTCCATTAGTTTAATATTCATGTTAGATAAAATTATGAAGACTATATAAAAGTAAAAGCACATTCTGTAATGATGACAAAGATCTCTTATGAGTAGGTCATGTAAATTAGGCAGAAAATTATAGTTGTAGATGATAAACTAAAGATTTACGCAAAGTGGCAGATACCACGACTTCTGGTGAAATTGAAGAATGTGAGAATGAACCCCCTAAGAATGTGAGAACGACCATTTTTGTCCCTTCATACTTTTTTCATCATATTAAGTAAGACTGTAGAAAATCGTTGTGTTTATAACTGCTTCCGTGTTAATCAAGATAGATTACAAAGATTTCAATTGAGTTGTAGTTCAACATTTCTCTTCTAAAGTGATGCATTTCTGTTTAATTTCTATCATAACTTACCATGAGGATGTCCTGTCACCTTTCTATTTTAGAAAAGATGAAGTTGTCTTTTTCACCTTTTGGCATTAACACAGAATCACAGAATGGTTGAGGCTGGAAGGTGCTTCTGGAGGTCATTTTATCCAAATCCCTCTCATCTCAGACAGGGCCATCTAGAGCCATGTGCCCAGGACCACGACCTGGGTCAGATATTAAGATTGCTTCTTAATATCTGACTCCACAACCTCCCTGGGCAGCCTGTGCCAGGACGTCATCGTCCTCACAGTGAAAAAGTCTGTCCTGATATTCAAGGGGAATCTCCTGTGTTTCACTGTGTGTCCATTGCCTCTTTCCTATGGAGGGCACAACTTGAAATAACCTCTTTCCTTCTTCTTTATACCTTCCCTTCACGTAATGATGAGATCCCTCTGAGCCTTCTCGTCTCCTGGTTGGAGCTTTTTTCCACTGGAAGGATGATCCAGTCCCTTAAACGTTTTAGTGGCCTTTTGCTGAACTCTCTCCAGTAACTCCTCTCCTCTGTTCTGGGGAACTCAGAGCTGAGGATTTCCATGTGCCATGTGTCACTGCCTATGTTTGCTGCCCTAATCTTGGCCTACCTAGCTGCTCATTCACTCTCCCTCCTCAGGAGCAGAGAAAGGGGAAATAGGATGAGAATCTCGTGAGTTGAAATAAAGTCAGGGGTGCTGCTTGTCAGCCGCTGTCAGGAGGAAAACAGGCTCAACATGGAGAAAACATTTAAATTAATTAACAATTGAAATGGATTTGGGTAGTTGAAAAACAAAAAGACAAACATTTAAACAAGAGATTTCCTCTCCTCCTCTGCCTATCCATTGTTTTATGTCTTTCTTTGACGTGTTTTCCCAGAGGCACCACTGGCTTGGCTAATGGGCTCAGCTTTGTCCTGAGGTGGCTGTGTTGGCTGTCACGGCTGTGTCCTGCATGGGGCAGCTGAGACCTCTTCTCTCAGAGGCCACCCTGCTTTTAACACTTCAGCCTAGCATGCTGTACACCTGCCATGGTCTTGTGCACGTCTTACGTCTGTGTCCATGTGGTTATCTCAACTTTTCTGCCCTCGTGCCTGGTGTGTAACAGGGATATCTACTGTTGAGTTCCAGAGGCTGGGGCACCCAGCCAGAGATAGAAAGGTTTCTCTGTGCACTTTCTGGCTGCCATTCCTAGCAACTGAAGGGTAGTTCTTACATATTTTATTGAGTCATTTATGGAAGCTTAACCCTTACCAAGAAATTACAAATTACATCCTCTAATGAGCTTCGGTTCACTCAGGCCTAGGGAACTCTCACTTTCATTGTAATAGGGATTTTACCAAGTACAGCCTCAAGATATGACCCTGCATTTCTGTTCTTCATTCAAAATTCCCTGTGGAATGTCTTTATTTTATTAACTCTAGCAAAGGACTTTTTGGTCCCTCTGTTGATAAACTGAGAGGAAAATCTTGAGAAATGCCTTTCATTTACTTACCCATTTCAGCTGAAGAGAATAGTGCAGACTTAGATGACTCAGGCTAGTATTAGATTAAACACTTTTGATTTTCTTTGCTTTGTTTTTTCTTTATTTGTTGCATTTAAAAAAATAATAAGTGAAACATAACCAATCAGAAAACTCCATACATTCCTGAATCTGATGGACAAAGGATTGGACAAAAAAGTGAAAATGCAGTCAGAATTACTTGAAGTGTCATGGACTTAAAAATAAGAAACACTGGGATAATTCCCACTCTGGATCAAAAGTCAAAGCAAACTAGCTTTTTAGTGGATCCTACTGTGATACTTTGACTGTTCTTTGTAGGACTAAAAGTATAGCAAAGAACTATTTTATATCAGCTCTGTTATATATAATCGTCTTTTTCTTTCTTTTCTGTTCTTCTTTGATTGATTCTACAGCACCAATGGTAAGAATCATGACTCAGAAACCCTGAAATTCTAAGTTGGAGAGTCCTTCCTGTTGGATGAGCACAATAACTAAAGAGCTCACAGTATGGCAGTGGAGCATAAGACCCAGAAGTATGTGGTGATAAAAGCAACTACAGTCTAGGGCACTGTGGCATCAAAGAGACAAATCAAGAGCCCTGAATTAGATGCCTGTAGCCTTGTGATTAAAGTAGGCTTATAGAGCACAGCAAGCATGGAGCTTAATCTCTTGTATTGGTTGGGGAAATTTAACCCAGGTCTCCCACTGGCTGAGAGAACATTTTATTTGTTTTTTTTTTCCTATGCTCAGTTCAGTAAAGGAAGTGTTCCAGTCTTCAAGATACACAGAGGCACCTGCATGATGCTTTGAGAGAGATGTCAAAAGTCTAGGGATATGAGAGGAAAAGGAGGCTATGAAGTCTGATTTCCATTAAGATTTTTTTACTTTGTTTCCTGATTCTAGGTGGTTGCCTGCTAATATTGGAATTTAAAGATTTTAAGTATGACACACCTGCCTCATCCATTGCATGGCACTGGGGTCTGTGTCTCCAGCATCTGCACGGGTAACCTGAGAGCAGAGGGCAAAGGTGAGAGGACGAAGAAAAAGGCAAGCAGGAATTTAAAAACTATCTGATGCAACTCTGATCATCCATGCATGTCTGTCCTTGTCACTAAATCTCGTTCTTAGCCCTATTCTTTCAAAACTGAAAAAGAAGATCAGCCTTATGATTAAAAACCAGCCAAAGAAAGGGATCTAAGTGCTCCCTGGGAGACTGCCAGCGCTGCACAGGCTGTACTCCATTCACAAAGGAAGATTTGCTTATCTCCCTCTTGTTGGCTCTGTCCCATGTTTCCTAAAAAGTTCACCACAAAGAGAACAGGGAGCAAAATGAGTGATGTCCAGAAACTGCAGGGATTGGTTCCATAACCATACTGTTCTTTTATCCATTTACAGTTTCATGTGAAATGCACACAAAGTCCATTTTCAGGAAGCAGAGTTTGGGCTATATTTCAGTCAATTTCAAAAATATTGCTCTCTCTTTTCAAGCACAGCTTTAAATTTTATCACTTTGTCCTGAAATCACTGCTAAACACAAATGTTTAGGGTCACCCAATCTGCTCTTCTATCTCATATACTTTGCCAGTTTTTTTGCATTCACCACTGACTAAATGTAGGGTTTTTTCCTTAGAAGGAAATGAAAATTTACACACACACACACCCCTCCTCTTCCATCTGCCTTTCCCTTATAATTAGCATTTTTGCTTGGCCACTTTCCTAGGAAATGGAAGATGTATTTAAAGCATCTCTGAAATCTTGAGAGATATCCTCTAATCGTAAATTCAGAGCCCAAAGTGATGATGCTGCCACCTCCTCCAGGGACTGGTGATGCACAGAGCTGTGTCTGTCTGTGTACTTGGTTTGTGTAGCAGCAGTCTACATGGGTGTTTGCTCTGAGAAGCTGCTAGAAGCTTCCCCTGTGTCCAGCAGAGCCAATGCCAGCCAGCTCAAGATGGACCTACTGATGGCCAAGGCTTGGTTCATCATCAGCACTGGTAGCACCTCTGGGACAACAGAGTTAAAAATGGAGATAAAAACCCCTGCACAATAGCAGCCAGAGAACATATGGGTGAGAATATACAAGAGAAACAGTTGTGCAGACACCGAGGTCAGTGAAAAGGGAGGGGGAGGAAATGCTTCAGGCACTGGAGCAGAGATTCCCCTGCAGCCCAGGGTAAGGCAGACTGTCCCTCTGCAGCTTATAGAGGTCCACTGTAGAACAGATACCCACTGGCAGCCCATGGAGGACCGTACACTGGGACATGTGGATTCCCAAAGAAGACTGTGACCCGGTTGGAAGCCTGTGTTTGAGCAGGCTCCTGGCTGGACCTGTGGACCTCTGGAGAGTGGGGCCCATGGCAGAGCAGGTGTTCTGGCAGAACTTGTGACTCCACTGGGGAAATCACACTGGAGCAGCCTGTTTCTGAAAGACTGCATACTATTTAAGGGACACATCCTTGAGCAGTTTGTGGAGAACTGCGCTCCATGGCAAGGACACACATTGGAAAATATCACGGACAATGATCATATGCTCACATCATGACTCCTGGGGCAGGGACCCAGTGCTAGAGCAGGGGAAGAGTGTGAGGAGTCTTCTGCCTGAGGAGAGAGTGGCTCAAACAATGTGGGATGAAGTGACCACAGACCCCATCACCATCCTGCTGCACTGCAGATCAGGGAGGAGGCAGGGAACCCAGAAGTTAAATTGAGCCCAGGAAGAAAGGAGGGGTTGAGGGAAGGTGTTTTTACGGTTTGGTTTTATTTCTTATAACCCTACTCTGATGTGTTTGGTAACAAATTAAACCAAGTCCCCCAAGTCGAGTCTGTTTTGCCCATGATGGTAGTTGGTGAGTGATCTCTCACTGTCCTTCTCTCAAAACATGACTCTTTCGTTATATTTCCTCTCCCCCATCCCCCTGAGGAGGAGAGTGGGCACAGGCATCCAGCCAAGAGCAACACACCACAGCCTATCAGAGCAGGCCCTAAGCTGATAAATTTTTTGTTGATTCTGAAGGCTGAAGTTTTGGATTTAAGCATAGAGATCTCACTAAAGTCCTACCTAAAGAATCTTAATCTTTTGGGGTTTGGAACAGAGGGCACTAAATACGCAAACCATGTAGCTGACATTTGCCTTGGGAGTAACTGCAGAGAAAAGCATAAGAGAAAGGAAGCTTGAAATAATGCCAGCTACCTGCTTTGAACATTAAGATAAAGGAAATGCAAGCGTCACTTTTTGAGCTTTTATATTTTATTTTATTTAAAAGTTTTTAAATTATTGGAATAAAAAAATAAAGATAAGAGTAAAAAAAAAGGGGAAAAAAGTAAATGTATATGCATACCCAGAGTCTAAATCAGAAGTGCCTATTAACCGCTGTCTACAGCTTGTAGAGTTAATAAGTTTAAAAGACAGCTAGATGCACAACTGCACTAAATTAAATGTGCTTGTAGAGATAAAAATACAGATGCATTTGTCAAGATTTGCACTTTCTTAACAATTCACCTGTTACTTCAATTACTTTTGATTGTTGTCTGTTTAGCTACCGGACAGGACTGTTTGCTCTACATGTTATATTACCTGTCAGCCACTATCATTATGGACCTCTGAATGACGAAAGAGTCCATGGAATACTATAAAGAAAATGTAATAATGAATATGGAAGGTCCGTATGAGCCTTTCAGTTTCCCAGCAGCTAAGAAGCAACATGTTCATTAAGACTTTGGGTTATAAGTTCCCTGTTTCTTCAAAACACATTTTTCTGCCCCAGTCATGCCTCATCCAAGGCTAACACATAAGGCTGGAGTGAACTCATTCACTTCACAAAGTCTGTTTCTGGACACCCCAGAGAGCATCCTCCCAGTTACTTCACTTCCAGTGGTGGTCAGAGGACTGCCCTTTTAGGCACAAACCATTTAGACATCACATAGCCAGAAGAAATCAAGAACTGGGGAAAGCCAGCATACTGCCATAGTGAACAGGTGTTTGATAAAAAATGTCAGTCACACCAAAATAAAATCAGGGCCAAAGAGGGAAACATGGATAAAGGTAATGGAGTAGAAAATAATACCACAGTTATAATAGTGCTTTTGTACTCAGGTGGAATATTGTGTCCACTTTTGGACTATAATAGCATGACATGTTCATGGGTAGGAAAATTGAATGCTAGGAAAAAGATTTCTGTGTAAGAAGTAATTTTAGAAAAGAGTCATTTTAGGTAAGAGTTGAATTACATGGGCACATTGCAAGTAGGACTGAACAGCTTGTTTTTCTTAACCCTACCTGGAGAACAGCTCTGGAATTTTCCACATTGTCTAAAGGCTCTGCACTGAGAGGAAATACTTGCCTTCACATAATGCATGAATTAACTCCTCGTTGAAAAATGGCATCATCCCCAAGAGGTTCATAAGCCTCAAAGTACCTGTTGATATGGCTAATGAGAAACACCATTGTTGCTGAACATAGTTTCACCAAAAACACCCAAATAAACCCGTTCACTTCATGCTCCAGGGAAGAAAACAGAGGCTAACAAGCAGAAGCCAGAGAGAAACTCCCTTCCTTTAACCATGTAGGGACAAAAACTAGAATTCAATTTTTACAACTCTGAGGAAGAGTTTACTAACATGTATAGAGCAGTGCTCTAAGTTCCTACATAAAGATGATCTGTGTTGTAAAGGGCTTTCTATTTAAAGAAAGTACATCAGCAGATAATGAGCATTCAAGATATCAGAATACCCCTTAAACTCCCAGATCTAATGCACAATTAGGGTGCAGCAGTGCTTGAGCAATGGCCTTACTCTACTAACAAGATGGAAAAAGCTCTGGTTCTGGAACAAGGAAATTATGTTCTGATCAGTTCCTTTTGCATTACCAGTGTTTGCACTGGCTTCAGGTCAATAGTATTTGTGGAACTACATTTATCTAAAAGGGATTTAGAGAGAGCTGTGGTTGTTTGGGGTTTTTTTAAATATTGCTGTCATGTTTTGTTAGATCTGCCAAGTCTCAGCTAGGAGAATTAACCAGGCAATTTGGCATAAGGAAGCAAGTGGACCAAGATGTGCCTAAAACTTGTCTCTCAAAAGCTGCCAAGCCAGCATTGCAAATGCTAATTTTTTTTTGCAGATGCTCAATAGTTGCAAAAGGCATAAAAGAAAATGACATCTGGTCATTTTTCAAAATGCACATTTCTTAAAAATAAAAAAGTATAATATCTCTTTTTTATTTTTTTTTATTTCTCAATTGTCTTCTTACAATGTCATGTATCAAAGATTTTTAATTATGATTAGTTTGTACTAAAAGGACCAAGTTGCTTTTCTGAGCACATAAAAACTAACAAACTCTTTAGCAACAGCTTAAGCTTAAAACTGAAGTAATTTTAAAGGTGTAATACATGTTCTGTTTTATGTTTAAAAAATAAATTTTCAGTACAAAGTAATATTCCACATTCCAGAGATCAAAGTACTTCAAGATATTTTTTAAGCTAGAAATTTCATTGCTAGGGACAGCAATCTCTTCATTGTTCATTACTCTTTGAAATTCTGAGCAAAGTAATTCCTAAAAGATCATAGAATTATAGAATGGTTTGTGTTAGAAGGGACCATAAATGGTCATCTTGTCTAGCCAAGCAAAAATACCATCCCTTCATACAGTCCTGGAGTAGTCCTTAATGACACCTCTGACTTCATTCTCACAAGAGTGCTTATTCTCTCCAGGGCAATGTTCTGGGTCATCCCAAAGTCGTGTATTTAGATATGTCTATGGCAGGATTTGCTTGCCCATCAGACTGATCTTTTCTACACACAGACCCATTTACTACTGTGGAGACGAGAATTCTGTATGTATTCCCATGGTTTTGGAGTGAACTTCTCAACAGTTTCCTCCTGAAAAAAGACAATGAGCAACTCTTACACAAAAAGAACATCTTTTTAAAAGAACAGGTCTTTGGAGAAACTTAAAATTAATAATTAGCATGTTAGAAGTACTGATGCTTTCTCTTTTATTTCCTCTGCTCCCCTCTGTTCAGTTTTTATTATCTTTGTGAAGAAATGTGTTAGTTATGAAATTGTCACTTTTGAAACCTTAGAGGTTTCTTTTGCTATCTAAAATTTTTATGACTCAATAACTCCTTGAACTTCCTTTCTAGTTACCTTCAAAGATTTTTTACCAGGAATGAGCTGAATATAAGGTTTGGAACATGCCAGTATTTTCTTTGTTTCTGCATGAAGGATGAGATTCTAAAGCAATTCAATTTGTTGTCATTTGCTGGTTACATGCTTTTCTCTGTAGTAACTTTTCTCAATTCTCTGTGTGTTTGCAGAAATAAATGTGTACTTGTTTTATTGTCACCCAATGTTTGGATGGGTTTTTTTTCCTTTTCACCTTTTAAAAATAGATTGGCCAAATCAATTTTCTTCAATGTTTTCTCAGCACGTGAATAAGACTAAAACTCTAAATTGTTTTTCATTTATATTAACATCTTCTTTTCTCTCTCAGTGAGTGTGCTTCAGTCTCAGAAACTAATCTCCTATATTTTCATTTGCTTTGCACTTCATTCCATATGCTGTTCTGGTAGCCTCTCCATTGTTTCAGAATAAGACAAAAGTTTCTCACGACAGTATAAATCACATAAAGACTTCCATTGCTTGCTGTAGGGTGATTATCAGAGCTCAGCAATCTGCATGTCAGGCTCTTAAGACTTTTATTTGCTCATTGAAATGTTATGGTAAACCAGAAATTTCTCTAGAAGCTTTACAACTGGCAGATACATTCTTTAAATTATCCATTTGTCTTCCAATAAGAATATAAGGCTGTACAGAGTGTCTCTACTGTGCTGGGCACTGATTTGTCTTAGTTATGTTTATGTTTTGTTATGATTTGGTAATGGTATGGGGCTTATTTCTCCTACTTTCCTTGAAAGTGGGAAACATATTTTTTTCTCTTCATAGTTCCTCTCATTTAATGTTATAATTTTAACAATTGATTGAATGCATTCACTTTTATAGCTAAACACATTTTTACATCAGTACACTATGTAAGGTTGTACAGTGAAGTGTATCTTAGGAACATGGGAAGACAGGAATTGAAGCTGGTTGGGCTAAATTGTTCTTTCAATCCCACATCCTGCTTCTCACAGCACACAGATTTTAAGGAATCTTCCTTAAGGAACTAAAGTGCAAGAATATTCTTAGTGGACAGCTGTAAAAAACCTTGCCCACAGTGAGAAGTCTGTCTTCATTAGTGAATGTTAGTCTGTGACTAGAGACACAGTGATTTTATAAACTACTATATTTACTACAGAAGCGGTGGCAAAGATATTTGGGACTACTCTGCAATTCGAGGTACATCTAAACCGCCACAGAAATGACTCTGTGCTCCTTACCTACATACATACTTAAATGGTGCCAACATTGAGCTAAACCTTAAAGCTCAGTTGCAATGAGTTCACCTACTAAATTTTACAATTTACCCAATTTAAGGTTATATTGGTTGACTTTCAACTTCATTGAAGACTTGTTTATTCTGGTATTAGGACAAAATTAGGAAAAATTGTAAAGAAAAACGTGCATTTCTTTCATATGGCATTCTGTATCTTATGTAGTCTTGTCATATCTTTTAAAATTAATTTCTTTCCCAAGCTAGACAATCTCAGTCTTGGCAATCTGTCATCACAGAAATTGTGTCATGCTCTTAGTAATTTTCATCACCTATTTCTACATTTTATTTATCTCTTTTTCAAAGAGATTGACCAGGATTGAGCACATATTGTAGCTGAGGACACATCACTGAGATTAATAATGCTTTCAGAAAGACAATCTGTCCCATCCTTTTACATTGTAACAACTTATTTTTTGCTTTGTCAGTTTTTTTTGACCACTGCTGTACAGAATTTAATTCCACAACATTTACCATAAATTAGGAAGGCAGAATCTATTTGATTTGTTCAAGTAGGTGTTTAGGATCTGTAGTATCGCCTTATAGGCAATACAGTATTTCATCTGTCATCATGTTGCTCATTTGACTCTCTGGCATTCCCTGCCCTTTCACTTCCTTTAGGATTTATCTTTTTAAAAATTGTTATTTTCGTCTTCTCCTCCATTTCAGAAGCCTGCTCTGCATCATTAATACTAAAATGACCCTTCCAGGGCCATTGCTAAAGGAGATAGCAATTGCTTGTTAGAGGAGATAGTCAACATGAACAGAGTTACCTAAGAACTTTCTGATTCAACATTGCCCATAATAAACTTATTTTGAGTTTTTGTGGTGCAGTGTGAAAATCTGATGCTATCCAGACACCTAGCTGCATGCCAGATCATGTAAAACTAATAAAACACTTGTATACCCAGAGGGATAGCCCCAGACATATGCAAAGACACACGTGACAGTGTCAGCTAAAGCATCTCCTTTTTGTGTCACTGTGAAAAATTATTCCTGACTCACTGATAACCCAGGCAGGACAACACATAGGTTGATTTTTTCCTCTTCGGTGTCTGTTATGGTGTATCTTCTATGATTCACGTGCTGCAAAATTTCAGAGCTGCTATCAGAATGGTTCTTTCGCCTCAAACAGTTTTTGAGTTGCCCTTGATTTTTTGAAAGCAATCAATTTTTATTAAAAAAATTATTCTCATTACAAAATAAAAAGAAACAAAGTGTCTTCCATTTCTTCTTAAAAGAAAAAAAAAATTTGTGTATATTTGCATGTATAGAATATTTGCCATTTGCCTTATTC
This sequence comes from Ploceus nigricollis, assembly GCA_013399945.1. Lineage (NCBI taxonomy): Eukaryota > Metazoa > Chordata > Aves > Passeriformes > Ploceidae > Ploceus > Ploceus nigricollis. Next base: position 507,035 of record VXBC01004441.1, read on the forward strand.
GTATTGATTTTTGTTTAAATGAAAGATTTTTTTTCTGGTAGGGACAATTGATGTTAAAGGTTTTTGCTATATGCCATGGAATGCTGTTAACCAAACCTGACAACATTCTGGGTTTCTAGAAAATGTATTATTATCATTCTTGGATGTCTGAGATTAAATTATTTCTACATACTGTTAACTATCCAGCCTCAGGGTAGTTCTGTTGATAGCTTTGATATCTCACTCTTGTAAGTGCAATTCTGAATCAACAACTTACCCCTTTTGGGGGCTGGTTTGACATATAAGATGATTTCTGCAGCCCAATTGAAAAGTTAGTCTTCAGCCATGTGTGTTCTTGGATGCTACAAATTAGCATCTGATTTTGACATCCATATTTGCAAAAGGAGAAAAAAGTCTGTAAATAGCTCATGGAACAAATTCTCCCTTTGCACTGAGGAGATTTTATTAAATATAATGTTGGTCATGCAGTAAATTTACAATTCTAAATTCCTTAAAAAGAGTAGTAAATTTTATGTAGCAGTTTGAAGGAAATAAGAATAACGTCTACATTGATAACTAATCCTAATTGCCTTTCTATTGCCATCTTCAAGGTTAAAAATAGCATCCTAGAGATGGTCTAGACTATGTAAGCATTTTCTGCACTTTAATTCCCAAGACACACATCGAATTTTCCAAGGCTGAGGTTAGTGTAGATCATCCAGTCTTGCAGTCTTGGACATACAGCTCTGACATGCTAATAGAACCTTGATTTACCCTACAAAGCAATAAGCTGGTTAATGATTTTCAACCAAAAAAAATCTATAGCTTCTTAGAGAACTTCCAAGATCTAGATTCCCTTTATTTTCTCTGACAAGGTTTCATGATCAAAATAAAACCAGCCTTTAAAATGAACAAGTTATGGTGACAAGAAATATGTCTTAAATTGAGAACTGGCATTTAGAAGAGAAAAGTCGGGTTTACTTTCACTTTTGGTTAAATAATTGAAATTTTTCTCTTCTTTATTTTTTTTCATGGTCTTTCCTTTTAAGGACTACTGAAAAAAGAACAAAATAAGGCCCAAAGATTGGACAAGAATGATTGGTAGGTACCAGAATTCCTAATTCCTTCTTCACTGTTAATTTTAAGACCTGCGGAGGAGAAGGGAGGTCGGTCTTGTACTTTTGTGATGACATTTCAGAGCCAGCTCAATGAGTGCTCTTCTGTTTCATTTTGCCACAAGTCCTACCAGCAATCAGAGCAGCGTTGCTGGTGCTCCAAGCTATCAGATGTTATGGATATCACATTATAAGTATCCTTTTGTTGACTCTGTTAATTAAATATAGCTATAGACCAGATATGAAGAATACAAGCTCTTTTTATCTCAGTTTTAAGGATAACCAAGTGTTAAATGGGAAAACTCATCTGATTTTTTTTCAGTCAGGATTAAAATTCAAGTGAAAGAATTAACCTATCTGCCTCTACACTCCACAGGGATTTTTATTATTCAGATTTATTCATTAGAAGACTTGCTATTCATGTTTGTTCTATTTGCTTTCATTAAATGTTTGGCATTATATATCTTCCTATTGCATTGTTAACTAAAAAATAAAAGATCTTAGTGCTGTGATATAAAATTCATATATCCTGACAAATATAAATGGTATATTCTTTCAATAGAAAATAAAGGGAGTAAACAATAGCAGACAAATATAAATTTTTAAAAAAAAAAAGCAGCGAAGATTTTTGTGGTCACTGAAGTGTAAATTTTTTCTTATGGTAACACACATGCTGTTCCTACATCATGATTTGTATTTTGAAATACTAAAATTATTTTCTTTTTCATTCATTAAACACATTGACAAAAACCACAGTTGATTCAAAGTGATATAAATGTATTCTTCTTGTTTCACGAGCAACAGAATATGTAGTTCCCACTATGATGCAAAACCCAGCTACTCAGTGTTTCTATGAACCCATTAAAAAATCATGGAAAACAGTTGTCAGTGAAAAAAGTCCTCCAGCTGTTGTTCCTTCACCATGAAAGTTGTTCTCAAAAAATCACTTGAAGCATTGGTGCTCTTTTCATTTGGACTAATTTCTGCCTGGCAGGGCGACTCTGCTGTACCAAGGTCACAGCCTTCTCCTGGGCTGGCTGCAGTGGTCTGTCAATCCATGTGCTCCCGTGACCCCTCTTTTGGCTGGAGTTAATCCTTGACTAAATACTTGGGCTCAGACCTTGCAGGTTTTGGGTCTGGCTGCTGTATAGCATACATAGGGCTCCACATCTCCTTCCCAGCTGGCTCCACATCTCCTTTTCTGCAAGGCTGGATGCTGTTCTGAGTAAGTAACAGGTGTCCCTCTGCAAAGCCTTGGATAATTGAATTTTCAAATCTCTTTTAATTGCCCTATGTGCTGTCCCAAACACTTTGTGCTCAGCACATCCACCTTCATCAAAAGAGTCTATTTTTTTCCTTCAGCAAGGGAAGGCAGGATTTGCTGGAAGCAATATGGACACAAAGCTCCAGTTCCCAGGAGCAACCTGTGCTATCAGCCATTTCACTTGGTAGCAGTCACAGGTGCAACCTCTGTCTTATCATGTCTCATCCTGGACTTCAAAGACCAGAGACACTGCCATGAAACAATAAATTATAGTAATCTAATTTATGTGACAGTGATGTCTCTGGTGATATCTGACTCACTCAGCCTGGGATGTTCAGCAATTTCTGTAGATATCTAACCCTGCATCATCACAGCCTTCTCCTCTCAGATTTTATCCTACCCTCCACAGCCTCAGTGTCATGCTGTCAGTGTAACTACATCTCCCCAATCAATCATAGATGAGGCTTGAACTCCAGTCGGTGCACTTAAATAACAACTCCTGGTCAGCAAATACAAGTGGGGCCAAGTTTTAAAGCGCTGTTCAGGAAGAAGAGAGATATCGAGGTGAAGCTGCTTAGTCCTCATTAACTTCCCAGCAATCTAGGAGTTTGTGGTCATAAAGCTTAGGTCAAACCCTTTCTAAACAGCTTGGTAAAAACACAGTCATGTGGAGAGCAGTCAGCTCTCAGGTGTAGCCCTGACAGCCCTGCAGCCAGGCCGCTGGCTGAGTTAGCACTTACCCTGTACCTCATCTTCATACACTTGGGTCAAAACAGCTCTAAATTGGATGTGAGTCTTTCTTTTTCCTAACCCTTTGCTCTGTGCTTTCTTTATGTCTACTTCCTCATTTGTGAGAGATATGTAAAGGCAGGGCTGTGCACAGACTTTAAACTGCATTTCCAGGATAATGATGGCAGTAAAGAATGAAGCAGCATTAATGAAGAGCAGTGAAGTAGCACTCAGCCACCCTCCCCCCACCCAACCCACAGCAGTCACTAATGATAATAGGACTCTGTGCCCCTCTCCTCCACACACAGAGAGCTCACGTCACAGGAAACATCAGACAGCCCTCCTCAGGGCACTCTGCTGTGTACCCAGCAGATCAAAGGTCAGAGCAAATTTCAAATGTCTTATCACTTACTCCTTAAGTAAATTGCAGTCATTGTCACCTATTTTGGTTCAGTAACATGAATGCAGCAAGGCCAGCTAAAATGAGGACCTTCCTTTAAAGAGTTTAAAAAAAATAAGAAGAACAAAATAATTTTAAATTCAATAATGATAATTGTTTGTCTTCTCAAAATGAAATTTTTAGTGCATTTACATGGTTAAGTGAAAAGAAACAATCCCTGGATTCTCTAAGCATTTTTGTTAGAGTGGTCAGATATTTTGGAAAATTCATTCAGGTTAATTTGTCACTCTTTTTTTCCCTACTTTAACAGGTCTAAGAGAAACTCTAATACTAGTGATTACAGCAATTGCAGTCTGCTATGCAAGAGACATTTATTCTAGTCATAGACTGAGCTATTATTTTCTAGAAAATTTTACACATGAAAATATGAGGTTGCTTAAATTCCAGGACAACCTAAGTTACTGCTGCTGTTCATTTGAATTATTTGAATTTTTGCCAGCTTTTGAACAAAGGGCTCATAAACCAAAGTCCCGACTGAGGAAGAAACTCACACACAGGTCATGGCAATTTTGCTGTGGAACTCATGCAAATCAGGGCCCAAGATATTTCCTGAGAGGAGGGGAACAAACTTCCATCACAGAGTATCCAACGGTGTTGAGGTGTCTCAGATCTGGAGCCAGGTGAAGGTTTTGCTGCTGGAGCCTATGCCTAGCATGAGCATTAATTCCTGAAGAGGGCAAATATTTCCTTTGAATTTATTGATCAGGTGGCACCAGAGCATGATGTAGATCTCAAAGGCTTGTATTGTAGCTCAAATTCAGTCAGTTATACTGGCATTCTTAGTAAAGTGTGCAATTATTGATATTTATCTGTACTTTAAGCTACATAATTTTCAGAAAATCACCGCAATTTTTAAAAGTATATTCATTAGTATAGTCCAAATTTGAGTGACAGACCACATCTGTAAACTCAATGCTTCCCTACTAATTAAAATCTTTCTTCAATTGTCATCTAAAGGCTTTATATGAGGGAAGAGTGTTGTTATATCCCAGCAGGGAGGATATGCTGGACCTGCCAAGACACTTACAGAGAATCTCTATATATTAATACTGTATGTATGCTTGGTCTATGCTTTTTACCAGAGATAATCAGGAAGAAGGTGATGAGGTGAATAAGAATAAGGTTCCTAGAGGGCCAGAAAGGAGCAAGGAGAGAGAACCCCTGGCAGTAAGTGCAAAATGCAAATTGCTACTAGAAAACAAAGTCTAAGCAAAGAAAGGGAAAATTAGATACCAATATCTGAAGTAAGAAAAGCCTTAGGGGCTTCCATTCAGAATAACAAAAACAAGGTGGTAACACAACTCAGAAGCATACAGGAGGACAGGTACCCAAGCAGAGGAGCCTAAGAGGAGAGGATGGAAGACAAAATAAAAAATTGAACAGGAAGATGGAAACTGAAGATCAAAAAAAAAAACAAAAAAACACCACCCAAAAAACCACCAACAAAAAAACCCCCCAAACCCTCAGAAACATGTGAATCACAGGAAAGAAGGAAGAAAGTAAAAATAATGGAGACAAATGGCCAATCAGCAGCAGCAGAATCATGAATCATCAGAACTGTAAACCACTGCAGTACCAAATCTGTCAGGTGATTGCACAGTGAGTGGTTACCTCAGCAAAAGTACTGGCAGGAGATCAGTATGCCAAAGGAGCCAGGTTCATCTTTTACATTACTCCAGTGAACTTGCTGGATTTGTGCTTGGGTTGAAATGTGCCCCAGGAGATCAGTTGCTCAGGAGACTTCAGATCAATAAGCAAAAGGGTGGATAATTGATATGGCAGTTAATAAATGGGGATTTTATGGTAATAACAATGATCTCTAGGTAATTAAATCATCTGTATGGCAGCAAATCAACAGCAGCAGATGACTGTAGCAAACCATAATGGATTATCTTAGAATGAAATATAAGAAAATTATATTCCTTTCAAATTCTATTAGCCACAAACAATTAAAATGACCCCAGATAGAAAATGGACAGAGATATTTAAAACAAATTAAATGGCAAAGTAATTAAAAGCAAGTGGATGTAGCAGTAGTCAGGTTATCAAAAGTGACAGACAGGACAAATGGTCTAATAAGTAATTTGGACGGTTCACAAGAAAGGAAAAGTCAGAAGAGCAAGGAATGTGGGTCAGCATCTCACAGAGGACACATCCCAGGCCCTACAGGCAACTCTGCCACAAGCTGTGGTAAACATAACTTTGTTACCACAACCACCACCTGTGCTGGGTGCCAGAGGTACCCAGGTGAGTGTGCAAAGTGCCTTTGGGGACTGCCTGGCAGGGGTGATGCAGTATTTGGCACAGAAGGATTGCTAGGGCAGGTGATGGGGCTGGCAAGGGTCTGGGGTCATTCTGCAGCTCCCTCTGCAATGCTGCCATCCAGCCTGGGTGCTGGGTGCCACACAGGGCCACCACCGGCAACCTAAAATTATTTCTGGAAGGCTGGGAAAAACACTGGTCTCCTCTCTCCCCCCTTCACTGAATAAAGCTACTCTTAGGGCAGCCTTAACAAACTGTGGTTCTCAGTTAATGTTTTTACTAAGAAACTTTTCTGAGATCCTCCACTCTCCCAGATCAGTGAACAGTGAACACATGTGGATAAATTCTTACATAAATCATGTGTGTCCCCAGTGCAGCCCCCGTGGTACCAGTTTTCAAGCTCTGAGGGCAGTGGATACTCAAACATTAACCCAGCATCACCATGTTCACCACTAAATCATATCTTCAGGTGACACATCCACTGCATTAAAATGTATAGGCTTAAAAAACAGCTTGAGAGAATTTTTCCCATTGTTAAGTTTCATACTGTTTCATACCCACAGTAATAAAAGTGTGGCATTTCTGCCTCCCTGTAAATGTGCCAAGTCACCAAATTACTGACAAGTGTGACAGACACTTTCATTGCTCTAGTTAGTACCATTCCTATGTGAGATGGAAAGTCATTCCTAACCCTCTTCTTCATCCCACTGATTGCAGAAGGATATTAAAAGGCTGTCAGCAGCACATGCCAGTGCTAAAATACCTCAAGGTAAAGACACTAATGAGATTTGGAAGTTTAAAATTACCTTTGCCTCACTCAGAGCAGAGGTTTGCTGAAAGTTTTACTATCACTTCAGCCAGGACAGCACCCTCCCCATATATGCCAGTGTGGGTATCAAACCTATATTTTTATCGTTCTCAGAGAAATTCAAATCATGAAGGGACTGGGTAACAGAGGTAGAGCTATTCCTTTTCTTCTGACTGATATGTGAACTGAATTGTAACAGATTCATAAAATGAAATAAATGATTTAAAACTACCTGCAATGTTTTATACTGAATTAAATAGTCATATCAATCCTTTTTGAGATGACAGAGAGAGCGGGGTTGAGGCTTGGGTGGGACAAGGAGGGCGGGGGAGAGAAAAACACATAAATATATCTATTGGTTTGATCCAATGAGTTTCTTGAGGTAGTAGGCAAACTGAAATATTTCTTTGCATTTTCTTTCGTGTTTTTCTTCCACAACACAGCTTGAAATTGACAACCCCATGGATACGATGTGTAGTAATATTTTTTATAAAGTGGAGGGCCTAGAATTTTTCTGTGAAAATCAGAAATGTCTTTAATGCTGGACATTTTTCTGAGGCAAATGTTTTTTTGAGAGAAAAAATTGTTGATTCACATTCTTTGTTTCTGTCTAGTACTTCCCAATAAACACTTTTGTATTTCTTTCAGCTCTTTTCATCATCTGAACCCAGAAATAAGCTCCTACCAGCTGAGGAACCACAGACCATCTCAGTGGCAGGTTGCAGTGCTTTCTGCATTCAGTGTGCTCCTGTTGGAGTCTGTCTCTGCTTTTGTGTTTTTGCCTCTGCACAGCCATGCATGTGCTCTGCTCCTAGCCATGGCATTTTTGGCTGCAGACAGTCAGATATTGTGGTGCAGAGCCACATTCCTCCAGAGATTCACATAGCGACTAAAAACAGGAAGAGTGCAGTAGGATGGTGGATGCCAAGCAGTGGGGTCCAATTGCCCTAGAGCCCTCTCTCTGAGAGCTGGGTGACATATCCTGGTCTAGGGAGCCTTGACACAGGCTGTGAGTAATAGAACATATTCATAAAGATAATTTTTTAAAGAGTTTTCTCCACAGCCCCTGTATTCCAGTTTTTTCCTGCTAGCCATTCATGCAATCCCTTCCTACCATGGATAGGTCCCAGCAATGCTCTCATTCCTTCACTGTCTGCTCCAAGGGAAACTTTCCCCCCCAGTTTAACTGGGCATTGCCTGTGTAGAGAGCTGCTTTGATGGAAGGCAATATACAGGCAGCACTACCTGGAAGAAATAAAGTCAAATAAACTTCTCACAACAGCAATGAAGGAACCTTTTAGTAAAATCGGAAGAAAGCTTCAGCAAAGACATATCAAAGAATGGGTCTGTCCTTGCTGTAATGGCGCACTCTATTTCACAAAGACAGCAAAGAAACAAAGCTGACAAGCTAAATATTTCTCTGGTATCTTTAGGAGCTCCAAGGCTGATGGCACATTTTGGTTTCAGATCCCTAAAAGGCATGTGGACTTGCTGCCAATTGATTTTGGAATGATAAAGGGAGAAGAATCATGCAGTTTATGTGCTTGCAATTTAATTGAATATCAGACCTGCTAGGACAAAAATCAGAAGCATCAGTGTGGGACACTCTAATATGTTAGTTTTAAGAGTCAAACCCAAAAAGACTATTTTTGAAACTTTTAACTTTCAGATGCAGCCTTCAAACTTTGCCAGTGGTAGCTGGACATTGCTCCCATTGAAGTGAGTAGAAATAATCTTGTTGTATAATGCAGTTCTGAAAAATTGCAGCCCCAGAGCTGCTTTTGTAATAAATACAGGCAAATTTAAAGCGATTTTTAAAAATTGATCCCTTTTAATTTAATAGGAAATGATGACCCATTTGAAAACAACCTAAAGAATCTCCAGTAGATAAACAACTCTACAGGGCTTCCTTTAAAATTTCATAAGCAAGACTGTCATAGCTTTTATTTAATTAAGTCCTACCATACTCTTTTACGCTGCCGTAAAGCACTACAAGAATCTCCAGACTCCAGACTCCAGCTGAGAATAATTTAATATCCTTAGATAAATGCTACCTTTTCCAGATTTGAAAAGTTTAAGAAACACAGACACCATTAACACTCAAAGAGAGCTACCAACACTCTTAGAAAGGGATTGACACAAATCCAGTGCTAGGTACAGTTGTAAGAGTCTCCAAATCATACAGCTTTTCCTTCCTTATGCAACAGACATCCTGCAGCAGCTAATATTAATGGGAAAGAAGGATTAAAATCTTGTTTTTTTCTTTGTCATGAAATCCATTCTTGTAACACCAATTGAATTTACAAATATTTGAATATTGCATAATGAAGAACCCTCATAGTTTCAACTACATTTTTTCAATTAGTGCTCTGTTTGGAGGACTGAAAGGCACAACAAAGAAAGGAATAAAACTAATTATTAATAAATGGCCTCTCATTATTTGGTCTACTGGAATCCGTTTGGCTGACTATTTTTAAAATGCCAAATTCAATTTTTTCATGTGAAGTGATTAAAGGACGACTTCACAAACTCAATATCAGAAGAAAAATAGAAATACTAAACTAGAAACATCCTGAAAACTACAGGATTTTCTTATTGATTTGTATTGCACTTTTACCTGGTGGATTCAGCTAAGTTCAGGTTCACAGTGTATGGTGCTCCAAAGCAAGAACACCAGCTCAAGCTCATCTGGTTTTAGTAAAAAAAGGTGGGTGAAGACAGATCTTGCAAATCAAGTGCAGAAATTTGACCAAGTGCGTCAATCACAGCAGATTACCATTGTTGTGACAAATACATCACAGGATTTATGAGTTTGGATTCAAGGGTCTTCCCAGACTACTTGGTTTCCATTTTTGCTTTAATGAGCCTCTTTAATGTTGAGATTTCCTCCCCCTGCCCCTTCCTCTGCTCTTCAATCTCAAATTATGTCCTTGCTTTTTTTTACTCATGTGTTTTCTTGCTTCTGCCTCCTACACTGTTACAGCCTTTTACACCTGTCTTTCAAGGGTAAGTGAAACAGAGGTTTCTCTTTGGATGCCACTTTTAAGCCTGAATCTTTAGCTTAAATATAACAACTTTCTAAAGTATAAATGCATTAATAGTGAGTTCCTCAACAGAAGCCTGAAGACATGAATGCAGCAGCTGACAGACATAAAAACCAACTCCCAGCAAGTTCCAGTAAGTTGTGCACACACACACACACACTCTAGTAATAATATCAGTAATAGCAATAACAACAACAAAAGCAGCTTGGCTGAACATACAATTTTCTCATTTAGGATTTAGAGCTCAGTCACTGAATTAATGATGCAGATGTAAAAAAGTGAAATCTCAGAGGAAGGATCTTGATAGGACTTATAGCCATGCTTACACGTTGTGTATTCAGGAAACATCAGGGGATTTAAACATTTGTGAAATTATTTGTGAGGCTGAGATCTTATTATGAAAGTTCATGATTACCAAGATATTTATAGATGTTAACATTCAGAGTTTAGTAATTTGATATACTACTTCTGGTGGTAATAAAGAATTATGATTGGTTTTGGAAAGCTACTTAAGTCTTAATGTGACTTTAAATCCTTGGGAAAACATTGAAATACCACATGCTATTCCTTGTTGAATTCAAGCTGGTTCTAAATCTCCAGTCTGCTGGTGGGACTATTCCAGAGAGAAATTGCAGGCCATCTCTCTTTTATGAAAAATTAAGCTCAAAATGCTCCACTTTCAGAGAATCACTGTAGAAAACTCCCTTACTGATTAACCGTTCACATTATTAGATCCTACTATATGAAAGCTTTTAAGTACAGACTGGTTTTCTGTGGGACTTCAATATATGCTGGAAGCTGATTGTACAGTGATGTCATTTCTTATATAAGGAAGTTTTCTTGTATAAAATTTTATAAAAGGACAAAAGTAATGCAGATGCAACTTTCTTAATGGTGATTTTCTTATTTTGTCAGTAGTATAAATATGTCCTCATTGGACTGGTGATTAGCAGCCAGTGCTGCAAAAGTGGAATGTGGGCAAACCAGCTTTGCAGCTTGAAGGGTCCATCTTTCTGTAGATAATTTATATAATTTTTGTATTAAATGTGGTCACCAAACCAGTGAAAATGTTAAGTACCTGTTTGGTATTTGCAGAAGCCAAGTATGGGCTATCAATAGTAGTTGACATTATGCAGCAGTGCTGTCCATAATGCTGCATGTTTAATGCCACTCTCTAGATGTGCATGGACTTGCCTGCATTTGCAGCAATTATCTTTGCACACTTGTCACCTGTGGGCAAGATCTCAGAAAACTGAAAGGGGAAAAAGAAGGAGCCTATACTTTTTCAACACAAACTCAAAAGCTAGGAAAAAACACTGGAGCAAGTAAATAAAAGATATTTTGAAGCATCTCCATTGTAATAAAGTGGAGAAAAAATAGTTACTGTGAATTTTTGAAGATGAATTGAAGCGCAAGAAGACACAGTCATTTTGGCAAAGCAGCTGTCCTGTTTGAAAGCTGAGAAGGCGTAGGTGACACACCTGAACTTAGTAAGGATTTGGACATAACCTGCATGACAGTCCTGGAAGTTAATTGATCAGATATTATCTAGATGCATCACATGTGTTAACGTGCAATTGAACCACTCTGCTTATTAAATAGGAAGCTATGTGTCTCTGTCCAAGTGCCAGGACATTTCTCTTGGGTTTCCACAACTGATGTATTCTGTTTTGGCATGCTTCTTTTCTTAGTCTGAGTAATATTTTTATGTGACATCAGACTACAGTGGGGGAAGAAATATAATGTTCCTTTTGGAGAATTGAGTCTGACTTTAAAACTGTCTTTATAAACTAAAGATATTTTTTCAAACCAACAAGCCAAAATGACAAAACGCTTCGAGTAGGAAATAGCAACATGTAGAAATATTCAACAGGGAAATATGGCATGGCAGCACAACTTCACAAAAGACTGTGGCTGTGCTATTGAAGTTTCAAAGGGGAATAATTAAGGAATATGAAACTGTCACAGAAGAAAACAGATCTTGTTCTTGCATAAATTAATGGTCAGTGTCATATGGAAGATAGAAGAAGGCATTATTTTATGTTACAGCTTAAGGTATAGTCTGATGTCTAGTTCTGAATATTATACTTCGGGCAAGAGGCAGCTGAATCAAAGATACTCTAGGAGAGAGACACAGGCATTACATAAGGCTTAATAATTTCAAGGAAAAACAGAAGGAGCTGGATTAGTTTATTTAAAAAAGAAAAAGGATCAAAGCAGACCATCAAGTAAGGCCATCAATCATCAGACAAAAAAAAGAGCTTAGGCCTTTTTTTGTTTTTTTCATTTTTTATACTAGATAAAGTCCTAATTTCCAGCAGAGACATCTTTTCTGTCTCTTCTGGAGGGCAAGGAAAGGGCTGCACCAAAACAGGAATTGTGGGATCACCTGAACTCGATATTTTCTTGAGTTTAAATCACTGATCAGGAACAGCACATATTTACTTAATTTTTTGTGAGAGGGATGGACTAGCTGATCTTTCCCAGTTCATTACAATTATAACTTACAATTAAATATTTCAAATTTAAGAATTTTAACCCTGACTCATCTCTTCCCCCCCTGCCCCTTTAGTCTTATTTCCTAGTGAAATGAGGTTCATGAGACCATGCTTCCTGTTTGACACCTACCTGTCTTTGGTAACATCCGTTCTCAATGACTTCTTGAACTCTGTTGACCCCTTCAGAACAACTTGGAAAGCGAAGAAAGAAATCAGTACCTGGACAGAAGACAGAGATGAGAGCCAGGCAGAACTCAGCTGCTCGTTGCCTCACAGGGCAGTAACATGGCTAACCAGTTTTTGTGTTTGCCACTCAACCAGTTACCATGAGTGTGGTCTCTGGGCAGCTCTAGCATGGCCCTCTTGGCCTGGTGATGGCATCACAGAGGGCAGGGAGATGGAAAAGAGGAATAGGAGCTGGACCGCTGTAGGCTGAAGGATGAAATTGCAGCAGGTCAGGTCCAAGCAGCCGAATTTTAGGGTTTCATACCATTCTCCCCACCCAAAACCCACATTTTCTGGTATGGCCCAAGAGGCTGGTGTCAGGCTCTCTGCCTGCTGGAGAGGCAGATGCTCAGGGCAATGAACATGGAAAGGCTGAAACACTGCAGTTCACAAAGTGGTAAAGATTTCCATTCTCTGGCCCACTTTAGCAAATAGCTAGTTCAGCTGGCAAGAAATGCATTTGTGATTACCAAGTAGGATCTTTACAGAAAATTACTAATTCTTTTTCTCAGAATTCAAACATATTAGCAGAGCTGGATTCCTGATTTTGTGACAATTATGAAAATATTGAATCTCTGCTACAGGAGACCACACAGCTAAACTGAACAATAGAATGGTACAGGAAAGCAACTGCATGCATAGAAACAGGCCAATTATTATAGCAGAAAATTGTTTAGAGAAACACTGTCTCAGCAGCTTAAACAATCACTTGGGAACAAGTAGCTTTGCTCTATGTGAGATGTAATTCTTCTCAGTCCAAAATGACACAGACATTGATTTGAAAAGCAATTACAGCTGGAATCAACAGTTTGTTTGAATTTAGGGGCAGAAAATTATAGCATAAGCCAAATAAGTGATTGTGGTTCTACTCCAGAACACAAGGCAGAAAAAAAGAAGGCAAATAATTGTGACAGAAAAAAGCCCCAAAACAGCATTTAACTATATTCTTGAGACCGTTGGAATTGCATAACCATAAAAGTCTGGATTTGGGAAACGTGCATATCATTTCTTGAGAAAAAAAACATAGAAAAAGATGAAAAATATTAAAATCTTTTCAGAAAGCCTGGAAAAACTAGTCACTGTCTTGAAACCTAGCTAAATCAATTCTGAAATAGAGACGAGGAAGGGACAGAGTGTCAACAGTAATAAAGTATAAGAGAAATACATGAAAGGTAGGAAGGAATTTGTAAACAGAGAGAAAGTGATAAAAAAATTACAAAATAATTTAATATAGGAGACACAGATAGCCTGAGGAGATTAGGAGAAGCCCAGGAAGCAGTCGAGAATAACAGATGCAGTTAGAGAGGATGAGGGCATAGAAAAAAAGAAAATTAATTATTTTAAGCACAAATTCTTGCCTCACATTACATGGAGAAATGTCTTAACTCCTTTTCTTAGGAATGAGATCAAAGTCTTATTACAGTTCAAGGCATCAATTGAAAAGATGCCATAACAAACCTAATCTCGAAAAGAACATGTCACCACACCTTATTCTATTTGAATCTTCTGTATTATCTTATTTGAATCAAATTAATGTATGTCATTTGTACTTGGGTCTTCATAGAAACTAGTATCATCTGTGAAAATTTATGAACTAAAATCTTAATATTCCTTCCCATATTTTGTAAAAAAATTCATTTTCTGTTTTACTTGCTCTAAGTACAGTGAAATATGTTGCCAGGGTTCCTCAGGAAAAAAAATTTCCCTGAGAAACACTTTGAAGAAAAAGTGGTACTGTGTGGAATTTTATTGTTTACATATTCAAGAGTTTGCCCTCACAACTTGGTGGGGAGAATTTTTTTAATATAAATACAAAGTTTTTAACATACTATATAAGTCCACCTCTTAACACCTCTTAATAATCTCGTATTCTGACAAATATCAACTTCTAATTTAAAAGAAAAAAAAAACAAAAAACAACCACCCACCATAGTTAAACATATCTATTACATTTGCTATTTTCTTATTAATACAAAATAACTGAAACATATTTAAACACATTATATAATTCTGTAAACATAGAAAGTTACATGGGTGTTTAACATGACTATCACCTCATAGAACTCCTTCACAGCCAAATGAAATTAATGGAAGTACTCTAATTGATCTTAATTCACTTTGAAATACATCTTACTAATAAATGTTAAATTGATATTCTATTTTAAATTTCCATTCCCATGATAGGGCTAAAAGTTTGATTTTGCATTTCCTGATTGAGGACTCATGCATAAACTTGAGTACTAAATATGCTGGGGCTAGGATGTTCTGGAGAAAAATTTAACCACACAAAGTTGCTATCAAAGACAGTATGAGTATAAAAGCATGAAAGAACAAAAAAACCCAAACAAACAGATTAAAGGCTAGAGAGCAGATTGCCCAACAAGTATCAAGATATTTTAAAGTGTACAATTCATAGTAGCCTTGTTTTCAGAAATTGAGAAAGACATCAATGTTCGCAAATTTCTTCTTTTTGTGTGATAGCCTGTGTGCTTCAGACTAGACCTCTTTACTAGCTGTTATTTCTATGATTCTCAAGAAATTCAACCTACGTAATTATATTATCATAATTTTGACAGTTTTCCTGTACCACAGGCCCTCCATGAAGGATTTCCTGCATCAGAAAATATATATGAGTAGCATTATATAAAACAGATTCCTGTATTAAATCTCTAACAAAAAGTACTAAATCACTATGTTAAGCTGATGTTTCTAACTAGAAGGTATAAATAGCAACAAAATTAGATTTAGCAGAAGACTGGCTTTAACAGTAAGAAAATGCTTCACATGACAGCAGAACTATCAATTTTCTTAAAAAACACTTGGATTTTTATAGATAGATCTTTATACCACTATGCATCAAAGTGTTCTTTCAGTTTTGTATCCAAAAATGCATTATCACAGTGGAATGAAAATATTTCAGTTTTCTTACCAACCCAAACACTTGAAGAAAATTGTTTTAGACTAAATTAAACATGCTTTGAAACTCAAAAATAGAAGTCTCAGTTTAAGACATCTGTTTACAGTATGAATACAAATCTGGGCAAATTTAATCTTAAAATATGAAATGAAAAATCATAATGTTTCCCTTTTTTAATGTAGGAACAAATAATTCCACTCTAGTTCATACAAACATTTGTTTACATCTGAATTACTTAAAATACACTTTCAGGTGAGCAAACCACTGAAATAAAAAAATCATCTAGGATTCCCATTGTGGTAATGAAAACTTTTACATAGACAAGCTTTTAAGTTTTAAGTATTCATGAATCTCTTAAAGGGCTTCCAGATAATGATTAAGGGTTGACATACTTGGATATTTTCTCAACTCAGTGACTTTTTTTCTGCTTAAAAGTCCCTACTTTTTTTAAAACAACTGAAGTATAATTTCAACAAACATGCCTCATCCAAATATTTGCATGCAATGTTTTCAAACAAATAGAGTGTAATGCCTATAATTAAATTCAATGCAGAGTAAATTGGAGATAAAAATCAATAAGTGACTCTGAAACCTCATCACTTATTGATTCATGAGTCATTTATCTCCTTCTGCAATCCACATCAAAAGCAATTATCAGTTAATGAAATCACACAGATGCAAATCAGAAATAGGAAAAATTATTAACTGTGCCTCAAATCTCCACAAATTAACTTAGTCAGAAAAAATGTGATCTTTTTGTGACTAGCTCTAGTTAGGAATTGTTTGATTAGATATTTGGTGTTTTTTTCCTGTAAAACAAACAAAACAAAAACAAAACCACAAACCAACAACTAAAGCTTCCTCCTCTACCCAATCAGTGATTTTCTGGCCAATGCAGCAGAGCTGTACAACTCACAAAACACATCCAGGCAGAGCTGCTGGATGGAGTTGCTCTGCTACCTCTGAGCTTCTCCCTGTGAGAGTGTAGGTAAAGGTGGAGCAGTGGCAGGTCAGCAGGCTGCAACCTGAACCTCCCTTGCTGTCTTTGTGTGGAATAGGAGCATTTCCTGAGGGCTTGAACCTGGTTAGAAACCAACCCCTAGTGCCAGTGGTGGGAGATGCAGGTGACAGGCCTTGGCACCCCTGGTGGCCGCAGGACCCAAGCCAATTTGTGTCAGGGCTGGTTCACGCTGCAGAAATGCAGCTGCGTGCTGCTCTTTGCAGTTTGCTCATCGAGTGTGAGCCACAGGGATAAGCCTCTTGCTGTAAGAGACAGAATTGAAAGAGACGGAATGATAGGTGATAAAATGTAATCTGAAATTCAGTGTAAATAAATATAAAATGATGCTCAGGACAAAAATCAGAGGGAATGCATAAATGCAATGTGTCTGAAAAGAAAAAAAAAAATTGAAACCATTTTTGTCCTGGGAGGAATATAATGACTTTTCCATTTCTATGCATGTGATGTGGCCCTGAGACCTTCAGTGGAACATAAAGACATTTGTGGTCCCAGCCAGAATTCCTGACATGCAACGAGGGGTGGATGCTTATATATATATTCTCTCCTGGTGAGTTGCAGGCTCCTCACACAGTACCTCACTTCCATGGCTGAGCTCTTGAGATTAGGTCTGACCTGGGAGATAGCCGAGAATGTCCACCCAGTGCTTGTTGCCCTTCTTGGTCAGGATAGCAGCTCTGTGGGCTCAGCACTATTCTCAGCACAGCATCCAAAGCCATTTGTTGTGATTTAACCAGTTTAACTTGTTAAATTAATTTGTTAATTTAATTTGTTGTGATTTAACCAGCCAGTCACCAAGTACCACACAGCCACTCACTCACCCATCCCCCACTAGTGGAAATGGGGAGTGAATGGGAAGAGTAAAATAAAACTTGTATATTGGTGTAAAGATGGTTTAATAGGGAAAACAAATGCCCTGCACACAAACAAAACAAAACAAGGGGTTCTTTCACTGCTTCCCATAGGCAGGCAGGTGTTCAGCCATTCCCAGGAGAGCAGGGCCCCATCACATGTAATGGTGATTTGGAAAGACAAGCACCATCACTCCAAATATCCATCCCTTCCTCCTTCTTCCCCCTACTTTATATCCTGAGCATGATGTCACTCAGTCTGGAATATCCCTTTGGTCTGTCTGGGTCACCTCTCCTGGCTGCATCTCCTCCCAACCTCCTATGCACCCCCAGCCTCCTCACCAGTGTGGCTGTAGGAAAAGCAGAAAATACCTTGGAAATAACAAAAAAAAATCTCTATATCATCAACATTGTCTTCAGCACAAATCTGAAGCACAGCCCNATCCCCCACTAGTGGAAATGGGGAGTGAATGGGAAGAGTAAAATAAAACTTGTATATTGGTGTAAAGATGGTTTAATAGGGAAAACAAATGCCCTGCACACAAACAAAACAAAACAAGGGGTTCTTTCACTGCTTCCCATAGGCAGGCAGGTGTTCAGCCATTCCCAGGAGAGCAGGGCCCCATCACATGTAATGGTGATTTGGAAAGACAAGCACCATCACTCCAAATATCCATCCCTTCCTCCTTCTTCCCCCTACTTTATATCCTGAGCATGATGTCACTCAGTCTGGAATATCCCTTTGGTCAGTCTGGGTCACCTCTCCTGGCTGCATCTCCTCCCAACCTCCTATGCACCCCCAGCCTCCTCACCAGTGTGGCTGTAGGAAAAGCAGAAAATACCTTGGAAATAACAAAAAAAATCTCTATATCATCAACATTGTCTTCAGCACAAATCTGAAGCACAGCCCCATATTAGCCCCTGGGAAGAAAATTAACTCTACCCCGAACCAAAACCAGCACATATGTGTACCATATAGGTGTATATACTATGTATGGTGTATAAGTACTATATAATGTACAAGGTATTCCAGTAAGGGTCAATATTATTTAGCTAGTTATGACTGTGTTTTAAAACTTGTGCCTTTTGCAGACAGAATCACGTTAAGGCAAGCAACGAACTGCATGGTCAAAAATAATTATTTTAGTCATAGTATTTACTCATGTTTTCAGGCTTTGGGGAATATAATATTGAGTTGTTACTGCAAGTACAAAAAAACCCCAGCAAACCTTCAACATGATGAAACTTTTAAATGTTTTTAAGTTTGGAAATAAAACATTTTTTGTGTGTCATTGCATGCCTTCTGAACCAGAAAGAGGAAACTTAACTCTGGCATTTAAAACATAGCCTTCCGATATTCCAAGTATATGCATGACAAGAATAGTAAAGAAATCAAAAGCTTGCAGAAATCTGGACCTTCATTCTACATCAGCATCCTGTCTAAACATATACAAATCATGGGTCCTTTTTTCTTTCATATTCAAATCCCACATGACTATTTTTTTTCAAAAATACAAATCAAAAGACATCATGTAACTAATCAGTTTTAACTGTGTGTTATACGATAGCATGAATTATTAGTAGTAGTACAGGTTAAGAAACATTAGTCTAAATTGCAATCTATTTGAAAATCACAGCTTCAAAATTAAAATTTGAATTACAGTAGCATAAGCCACGTGAAGAGAGTAACATAGATTTAACTTGCATCAAAAGCTAATTTTGCCCTTTAATGGCAGGTGTGTATGGCAGATATATTGTGGTGAAGACAAATGAGCAAGGAAAGGAGAAACTTTAGGTGGGAGACTGAAACTGGAGGGCTTATGTTAGCAATGACCCTGAAGTATAAATAGAGCTGGACTAGTTTAAAGACAAGATTACCTCTGCAAACACCTCCACACAGGTAACACTTCTGAAAAATAGACACATCTTGTATAGTTACCCACTGGGTACATCCAGCCTGACACACATTCCTCAGGCATTGCCTTCCCAGCTGTTAGCAGCACAGGCCAGCAGCAGCATACAGAAAAGGGAGCCTTCAGGGCACTCAGTATGGAAATGCTAATGAAAATGCATCCGCACTTCAAACATTTGCAAATGCTTTTAGAGACTGGAGCATAGCATTCCAAGGCCATCTACACTAGAAAGGTCCGAGCTGCTTCTGTAGCATTTTATGACACTCTGCCCTGAATTGGGGATTGTGTTTATAGAAGATATAGCAGAGGGTGCCATAGGTACCAAAGCATGAACAAAATACTTCCTCATGATGGAGAAATACAGCTCTCATTTATACAGGTTTTGTCTCTGTGTGACCCTTTCATAGATAAGTGCTTGTATATACCAGCTTTTAAACAACAGAAAAATCCGGTTGATGGACAGAAGGTCTATTTTGTGCCTGAGAGCAAAGAGAAAGAGTGAGTGTATATCCACAGGACAATTTCATGGCATTTTCAGTGGCAGCTTGCTACAGTTAAATGAAGGAAAATGGCAAATTATGTAGATGAGCTTCAGTATCAGCTCCAGGATAAACCTGGTTAATCTATCCTGGCTACAGGATCCTTAGCCCTAAGTCAAGGCAATAATGCAAATAGTACTTGAGAGGATTCAACACATCACCCAGGGTGCAGATAAGAGACGAGTGAAATTGTTACATTTGTGTTAATCTGGAGTAACTCCAGTGGAACTGACAGAAAATCAGCCAAATATTTAATGCCTTATGCATCTAAATTAGGCCAGGTACTGTGTGTGATTGCATTTCTGTATGTGGCATTTTCAGAACACAGAGATTACTATTATCATCTCTGCTTCAAGGCAAAGAGGTTATGTGACCAGAACCAAAAAACAAATATGAGGAATCAATGAGGTTTTTGTTCAACTATTTTTTCTTTTCTTTTTTTCCTATTTCTTTAAATCTGAAAAATTACCTTTTTTTTGGACTTGAAGAGGTTTTCCTCAGGTTTTGCATACTCTGCTGCTATTGAAAAACACTTTACTGTCAGCCATGACAAAAGTATTACCATGTCTTTGAGAGGTGTACTCTGATCTAGTTTGGAAAAAGTCCTAAAACATTTACTCATTTTGCCAGGCATGGAATGCTATTGTCACTAACAGGCCTCAGGGGACTGCAAAACATGTCATTATTACAGTATTGAAACCTTCTGACCTGACTATGTGCTGAAGTGACAGATTCAAGCATTTCTAAAACCCCTAAACCCCTTGCCTTTACAGAAGAGGGACACTCCCCCTTCCTCCTACCCCCATCCCTGACAATAACTTTTGGTTTTTAAATTTTTAAGCTGGAATTTGATAAATAAGGATGTAAGAGAAAGTAAATCAAGCTCTTTTTCCCCCCTCTATTATACTTTGTCATTATAAAATATAGTAAAAATTCTGGAATATGAAAGTGTTTGGCACATTCACGCGAGAAATACTTGCTTAGTTTTTGAGGTCATAATAATAATATCTAAGTCCTCATTGACTTTAACAAAATTAATAAAAAATATATTAGACATCTATAGCTGTCCATCATACAGATTGGGTCAGGCACACTGCTGATCTGCCTCTGTTACTACTGTATCTTTTTGCTATAAACTGACTGGTAAGGATTTCACAATATTTGATTTCCAAGGCAAAAGGTATCTCTGGATGAGGAAGCAGCTGCCCTTCTCCTAGGTTCCTTTTACCTTTTCCACACACTCTGAGCCAACAGTTTCTTCAGAAAGAGAGGTGTTAGGTTTAACTGACAATCCATCAGGTGCAGCAGTATATTTCTTGTGCAAGTCAGCAATTTTTGGTCAGTTTCTGACACATTTTGCATCCTTCCCTGTATGCATCAGTATCTAATGTAAGTTCACTTTTCCCATTCATGTGCTGCAAATTGTGACATATATAAATTGTTCTGTCTCTTTATGCTCTTATGCACATTTTTTATTTAAAAAGAAACCTCTCTGAGCATACATTTGATTACAGAATCGCAGAAATAATTTGAAGTAATGTTGCTCACTTTATTAATTCTAAGAAATATATAATAATAATATATAATTCTGTTCCAATGTTTAAAAATACGATTCTGGAATAACACTCTGAAATGAACACTTTAGAATGCAGAGTTAATTGACGCATGAAGTAGGATCCCTATTACCTAATGCTGGTAAAACCTAATCCAGGCTACTCATCCAGTTTCTCTCTAAACACCCATCACGTTTTATTGACTGAAGAAGCAGCCTAGAAAATCGTGTTAGACCAAGTTAATTCTTGAATTGCAAGATTAAAGGAAGATGAATTGCACTGAAAGGGACTTGCATGCATAATATTAGTCACAAAACAGAGACCCATGGGAATAATCCTGTATCATCGTTAATTACACAAACAAGGTTTCTCAGCAGAGTCCACTGGGCTGAATACTCAACAAGCCTGTGTGTTCAGTGAAACTCTGATGATTTGCCTTGCATGTGTTGCAGTTAAATCTGATTCATCAAAAGACTTAGACCTGTGACTGAGCTTAGTTTTGAAAGTAGCTTAGGGCAAGGTGCTGGAGTCTCTGAGGTCAGTTGTATGTTTAGGTACTGCATTGAACTGGGGCCTTATGCAGACTTGAAACAGTTTGTCTCTACTTACTGTAGTATCTTAATATTGGAAATCAACAAGACAAGCAGGTTCAGTGATCAAATTGAAAAGTTTTACACTTTGAAATAGTAGTGTATGCCATAACTCCTAAAAGAAAAAGCAGGGACTACCTCCAGATAAGAAGTTGAGATTTTTACTCTTCCTGAAAAAAAACCAAAAACCCACCATCAAAAAAAAACCAAAAAAGCCCAAACTCAAAAACTCAACTAAACCCTAGTGTAATGAAATGGCTGAAATTGCATTAACTGAGGATGAGGCAATCAAGATACCACAGGTAAGGAGATACGAAAATCGACCCCAGCAGAAATATGGAGATGGACCAGGGAGAATAGCCTATAGACACCAGCAATTTAAAAGTCTTTACAGGCACATTAAAAGCATTTAAGAGGAAGAATTGAAGAGGTAGATGATGAATTGCTGACTGTTTCAAATTCATTGCCTGGCAAGTTATTGTGCGCCAAGGCATTTCTCTCACTTACAATTTATGGCACTGCGTTGAGAAAAGAGATGGAGTTAAACATGGGAGTGTGCTTCACATACATGACTAATTGCTTAGAAAAGCTCTAGGCTCAGTGTTTTTAGATGGAGTGAGTGCAGAATCTGCCATTTTGTCAATATGTTATTTTAATTTTTCAAAAGAGAAGATAAATATTTAATTCTTTAAAAACATAGCACTTACAAAAAATATTTACATACATGTTCATAACCCACCACATAACACTGCAAACAGCTGGAAACTGGCAACCTGCCACTCTGATGATTAATACAAGAATGAAATTAATAGCTGTCCCAGAGCATCCAGCAATTATCTTTTTCTTTTCTTCTGTTAATGGGTTTTTATCCCTTTTGTATTTGTTGTGGGTGGGTAGCTTTAGATTCATTCAGCTATCCAGAGACCTTTCCTCTCTAATTCCTCAAAAACCTTGAAAAATTAAACCAAACTAAATAAGGGAGTCCATATATATTTTTTATTGAAAATAGTGAGATTTGGATGATTTAATTTTTAGAATAAATTTCAAGCAAGCTTATTATTGTCTCCACTTAGCAATATGTAAAAAATAGAGAATATAAAACGACAGGTTTGCAATTAAAAAATGTGGAGCCTCTTCTTCTCTTCTCTTCTCTTCTCTTCTCTTCTCTTCTCTTCTCTTCTCTTCTCTTCTCTTCTCTTCTCTTCTCTTCTCTTCTCTCCCCTCTCCCTCTCCCTCTTCCTCTTCCTCATCTTTCTCTTTTCCCCTCCTCTCCTTTACTTCCTCTCCTCCCCTCTCCTCCCATCACATATTGTAGGGGACAGGAAATAGGAGGGATTGTAATTTCAGTGGTTCTCTTCATCTGTTACAGACCTTTTCTCTACAATTACACTTGAAGTAAATCTGATTTTAGTCCTACACAAATAAGATATAACCCTAACCAAAACTCAGAATCAGAAAAACTTCAGGTGTTGTGAGGGATAGAAAATTGTCACATTTGGCTTCTTGTGTTTTTTAATGAGATCAACCAAATTCTTCAAGCTCATGAAAAGTACCGAATTTGGATGAAGTTTTTGGGGTTTCTACCCAGCCTCTTCTATAATTGCTAGCACCACAAAGCTAGTAAAAGTACCCCCATCTATGAAGTAAAATACCCGCTCTTTTAGAGGCCTCCCTACTAATTTTTCTCTTGGTATGATATGCTACTATTAGATAAAAATATTATAAATAAGACAATACAAAAATAACATTTTGTAGCACCGAATTCTTCTCCTCTATAATCAACTCTTCTTGGAATAAAACTCCAGTTACAGAGTGGCAGCAAAACAAGACATATAAAAATTGAAGAAAAAAAGACCCTAAAATATAATTTGATTAATCTTGAGGTAAACTCTATTTTTTTTTCTCTATTCTTAACTAAAAGCAAGCTCTTTAGTAAGAGAAGCCCTTTTAAAAAGGCATTCTAAGACTGTCATACGAGAATGAATTTAATGTTAAAAAATAATTAGAATAACTTAATTACCTGTAGCATATCAACTGTCAGAACTGTTGTTGGTATGCCTAACCCTTAATTAGCAAAGAATTATGATTGATTAATGAACCCATAGAGGTTTACATGCAGGCTGTGTAAAGTATTAAAAAAAAAAATAAGGCGCCTGTACTTTTACAGACTAGTTAACCTCTCAGAGATGCAGCTTTCATTTTCATGTCTTCAGAGGTCAAAGGACATGCCAGCTGATTTTCCAGCGGAGATTTTTATTTCGACAGCCAACAAGAAGAAAAGAGTAGGGGAAAAGTTTATTAGAATCTGGTAGTTAATAAACCCTGCATAAATATATTCTCATTAGATTGAAAATTAATTTATTGCCAAGTCACCTTGTCATAATTAACCTCAGATAGCATTTCAAATTATTTTAGGCTTTGGAGTTTGGGGGGTTTTTTCCTGGTTTTTTCCTTTGGTGTTAAATTTCTGAGACGTACATTTTTTTCATAGTTTCAGAAGTATAAATTACATGGTTCTTAAGCTGAACATTAAGCCACTGACATAAGTAAACTGTGCTGTACAGCCAATTGCCCCAGTCTGGAAGTTTTCATTCTTCAAGGCCAGAAAAGGATTCAGGAGGATAGTGTCTGAGGTGGTCAGACTATCCTAAAATGAAGGTGGCAGCAGCAAAAGAGGGGATAAAGTAGGCAGCAAAAATGAACAGAGGCTCTATTACGGATTCGTTGGAACAGAAAATGCCAATGTTTTTCAACAAGATACCAACGACCTGGTGGAGTCAATGGAACAGTCTGCTAGGCTCAGTTTGAGGATTTACAGACAATTTTGAATGTTTTTCACGTGTAAGTCCAGGAGCCTATATTTTTGGTTGTTCCAAAGAATAAATAAACAAAGCAGGGATCTTATCATTACCTGTAAGCAGAAGTGCTATACATGTAAGGTAGAAGAGATGGCAGGGTATTTAGAATTTAACATAGTTTTTCCTAAGGTCATAGTCTCAGCTGCTGGCTGAGAGTAACTTTTATTGCTTTACATTATTGCTAACTCTTGGTGGCAAACAGACCATCAGACCAATTTAAAAATCATCACGTAAATAAAGGAAGACAAGCCCTAACATTATACAAGTTAGCTTCCTTGAAGTAATAAGTTTTGCAATATCATACAGATATTATAATATAAAACATACTACAACTGCAGTACAAGTGAAAAATCAGATCAGTGAAAACTTGACTCATCACTCTGAATATTCATGACTTCATGCTTCTTATAAGTCTATCTGCTTAAAAATCTTAGTGGGAAAAAAGTCTATGTGGTAAGTAATGTGAAAACAATGAGAAGGAAGAGTAAAATCCATATAATTATGTATTGGTCCACTTTTATTCATCCATCAGCCTTTTCATTATCCCATCAATTAGAATAACAAAGAATTCATTATCTACATATGATTTCACAATTTTTTTCTTGGTTCTCTGAAACTGGGTGATTTTCTTCTTTCATCAGTGATTTGATATTGCCCCACAATTTTGCTTACAATTGCTTCCATGGGCAGCTGCTGTGGGAGCCTTAAATATGAGGTACTGTGATCAGTATTTTTTTCTTCATATAGGGATGTTTTTAAATGCCTTGGTGGTGGGAAAATATTCATTTCCTGATGTCAATATATTTTAATGTATAGATCCAAGACAGAATAGAAAATTGAAAAAAGTGTCTCTGAGTGTCATCATTCATACTGTTACCGCTGGGGTCTTCCTCATTTGTATTAGTGCTTTGTCAAAGGTATTTGCTTGATCATTTTTTGACCCTTGATGGATTATTAATGGCAAAATATTTTATCACCATATTTCTGTGAGTTATTTTAGAGTCTTTTAGGCTTTAAGAATGCCATCCATGAGGACCTCAGATTGACTATTTTCTTATTTTCAAGTGACTTAGGCAAGTTTGCAAAACTGGTTTTGACTAATAATTTAGGAAATTTTGGACAACACAGTTCATAAATACACAAAGCTGCTGAAATATACCCAGTGTCAGAAGAGTAATGTTGAAGTACAAGGCTTTTTTTTTTTTTTACTGTGGTTGTAAAAAAAATTTCTGCAATTTTAATAAATACATCATAGCACAAAGTAAACAAAGCAAGTTTGTTTCTTTAATGAGAAAATCAGGCATAAGAAGATATTACATTGATTTATAGCTGCTAAAATGCACATAGCAAGCCATGGACACACATCATCAATCAATCAATAAATCTTAAATTAAACATATTCTTAGGTGCTACATGTGTCTCTTCGGGTCCAGAGATTTGTAGCAACTCCCTGATAGCCCAGCTATCTTTAGATGGCTTAAAAAACAGCAGGAGGACTTCTGTGAGGATGTTAGAAACATAAATGTTTTAATAAAGAGCAAAATAACNGAACCCACACTTCTACACTTAGGGCCTGATTTTTTTTTAATAAATTAACTAAGATCCCAAATAAAGCAATACAGCCATTGCCTCTTGCCTTGAATTTGGCTACAAATTGGTCATATTTACAAAACACGCAGCAAGGACGGTCACTAACTTTTTGTAGTACAAGAGACACAAGTCTTTGTTTGGCTGATTTCTTACAGAAAAGTGTAATAAACTCCAGTTCCTGTCCCTCAGAACTGACATTTATTCATTTTTAAGATGAAGAGTAAAAATGAGGCTAAACAACTTCTTAGCCATGTATCTAAATTAGCATTTTTGTAGGGAAGCAAAAGATATGAATGCAAATATTATGCATAATGCATACAGCGTTAACAGGCTAAAACTGTGGACATATGTGCAAAATAAATATGGCCAAATTTTGACTCCAGTTAATCTCATACAGTCCCATTAAACATAATAATTCTCTATGGGTATAAGTGATGGCAGGGTCTACATTGTGACCAGAATCCTCGTCAGAGCTCCTCCACTGGTAGAGAGTGAAATAGAGAATATCTTGATGTTAGTTTCTTGCTCTTGGTGAAAACTCTATGGAACAATTCTATGGAATAACACCTGTCTGGAAAAACAAACACTACCGATAATTTTTAATCTTTTATTAATTTTTAATATTTTAATCTTCTTAATAACTTTAAATTAAAACACCTTGCATGTGTTTAAGCACCTCATGTCACTCTGTCCCCAGCCCTGCAGGTTGGAGGAGGAGTGTCCTGGGGCCACGGGCTGTTCCACATTGGTGCTCAGGCATAGTCACTATTTGCAGATCATGTTAAAATTACATTTTAAAAAACAGTTGTTTCTCTTTTTTAAAGCAGTTTCCACTGAGAGAACTACACCTCAATAAAGCACATAAAACTATGGATATCCTGTGAGATTTGGAAGTGTTTCTCAAGCCTAAGGCCTAGAGAGCCAATTATTTCAGTGTGAGAGGAGACATGGATATTTATGGCACCTCCCACTACTCCCTGATCTACGTAGGCAGGGGCTCACGTGTGTGAACCACAGCAATACTCCAGCAGGCCTTTTCCAAATCCTCTACAAGCAGAGTGCAAGACAAAGCAGGGCTGGCCCACAGATGAGGCACAGACTGTGCTGAATTGTTGTCACAAAATATTTGCGCATGATTGGTGTCAGGGGCTCTAGATTAAAAATTTTTGTCATTAGCATCTGTAATTAACTTTAGCAGTGCAGATATTATGGTGTATAGTTGCACAGGCAGAAAGCTATACCTCCCCACCTTGCCATTCAGCAATTACAGTCATGTACATCTGGGTGCGGCAGGTTTGCCTAATGTTTCCTTCATACCTTTATTGGTGAAGTCTGGGCAGCTGCAGCGGTTCTGGTTTCTGGTTGGTAATTCTGGGAGACATCTGATCCAGATGGAGTCAGTCCTCCCTGTCAGCTTGAAAAATGACAAGAGAGAGTGGAGACTCCCTACTGTCATTCAAGGAAATACATGGCATCTGCTCTTGTTCATGCTTCCATTTCTGTTTGGTATTTGTATACCCATCAGTTTCTGCAAAATGTTGATGTTTTGTCTTCTAGAACAATCTGGTGCTGATGACCCATTCCGTATCTGACCTCTTAATCTGTGTGTTTAGCAGACATGGTGTGGCACACATGGTGTGATGTACCATCGATGCCCCACATAGGGGCAGGGGTGTGTTGAGGTGGGTAGTGCAGTTGTTGTTGTTTATCAGTTGCAGTTTATCAG
Organism: Ploceus nigricollis; assembly: GCA_013399945.1. NCBI lineage: Eukaryota > Metazoa > Chordata > Aves > Passeriformes > Ploceidae > Ploceus > Ploceus nigricollis. The sequence continues at coordinate 534,974 of VXBC01004441.1, forward strand.
TTGTACTTTAACTGATCCTTTCAGATGGCTGAAGTTCACGACTCAGTTCTCTATTCCCAGGCTGAATTACAGAAAAACTGAAAATATAGTGCCCTTTACCAAATGTGAAAATACCTGACATTTGTCCTGCTCCAAAACCCACTGATTTTCAAGCTCTAGTCTCTCAGAAGCTCCCTGACATATTTTGAGCAGCTGACAATTTAAACTTTTGTTTACTCAGAAACTTTTATATCTTTGCTTTAGTTTTTGCTACTCTAATATATATACATTTATTGTCATATTCGTTTATTCAATTTTCATTTATTTTTATCTTTTCAATACCAAAAGATTCAAACATATTTGACATGCCAAAAAGAAGAAAAGCAGTTCCTCTGAAACTTGCTGCCATTCCAGACTTCTCTGAGGACAATTTTTCTGTCTTGGTATGCCTCTTAATTTCTCAGTTCTTTGCATGTAAATAGGGTTTCAGCATCTTTCCTCCTTCACATTGTATCTTGCTTATTTAAAATCTCAGCGTAAATGGCTACATTTTGTTAGAGATCTGTACAGTCCGTGGCACAAGATGATACAGCATAGTCTGTGACCTCTAAGTAGTCTTATGATACGGGACTAAGTAATATATAGAATTTATACTGTTTGTTATAAACTATTCTAGATTTTCATTACTGTAAAGCTCAGGAGGCCAATACAAAAACTGGAGAGTGCTGCAAAGCAATATGCCAGAGGGAAAAACATGTTATGGCAAAGCTGCTACACCTTTGAGAGAGGAACCTCTGAGCATGTGAGTTTTTCCATTTTGAGAGGGGAGACACATTTCAGCTGTGCTGTCATTATTATGATTCCCATTTGAAGCCAAGGAATATGGGAATGACTAATTAAAAAAATATATATACGCATATTCTTTAACCAAATTTAAAGAGGATTAATTTTATGGTGTTAATCCCAAGTCCCTTTGCATGTCTGTCTCTCTTGTGGAGAGACCATCCGGTGGTTGAATCAGGCTGCAGATATTGGTACTTTTTTTCAAGGAAGTCCAATCACCACCACAAATGGATTTCACCCCTTTTTTTTTTTTTTTTCCAGCAGGGAAGAACAATTTATGCATGTGTGTGACAAATTGCATGCTGTACTGAAAAGCAGCCCACTGAGAGATTTGGTATCACAATGGAAAAAGCAGAGAAGAGAGATCTATAACACGGAGACTGAAAGGCTGTGTAATTGAAAGATGAAAAATGAAAAGAAAGGCAAATAATGCATATTTGGAATACAGCCATAAAGCTCATCTGGAAATGGGGGGAGAAACAAAAAATCAAGGGATAAAATATAGTTGAGCCGTAAGAGTTCAGGTATGCTTAGATCCTGGGGATCCTGAGCACCAAAAAGGAAGCAGGAGTGAACAGGAGGAAAGTATTCAGCAACTGTTTACTTCTCTAGCTGTCTTAGGACCTGGTATGTCAATATGAAGAGAAATGTGGCAAAGGCATGGAGTGCCCTGCTCCTCTACCCTTTTCCAGAAACTGTGGGATGGATTCTGCAGCTGCAGGAGCAGGAGTCAGCAGAGCAGCATGGGCTCACTCTTCTCCACCAAAACAAAGTGATATAAAGCAATGCAAAGGGGGTAATAAAACTGCTATTTACAGCTATTTAACAAACTGCTCCCCAAATGATATTTCTCTCATACAGACATAAATAGAATGCTGACTTATTTTATGCTGCACTGAAGAAGGCAATGCAAACAATCCCATGTAATAGCTAACTCTAAGCTGAAAGACTCTATACCATAAATTCTGTCCATTTTTACTGCAGTTACTTGGTGTGGTGATGCTGACCACAATATTTTCCAGGGTTCTGTTTGTATTAAGGATCCCCCCTGGATTTCACAGAATTATGTGGCTAACACAGCTTTGAGAGCACCATTACTTGAATGCTTGGAGGCATCAGTTAATTTTTGAAGTCTGTCATGGGGGTAAAATAGACCACTAAATAATCACAGGAATATTCTGTTTGATTTTGAGAAGGTATTTTTCCCTTCTCTGATGCAATCTGCTTGTATTCCTCTTTTTTGTTAACCATATAAATGACTTATCTGAGGATGAGTCTTATAGAATTGCTTTAATATTCACAGTAAAATCTCTGATGGCATATCACCTCCCTTTTCAGCAGTTCCATGGGTATCAGTGCCGAGAAAACTTTGCCCATCAGTACCAGGTCATGGTCCTGAAAGGCTGAATCTGAAGAGCTCTGAGCATCGTGAGCTCCTGGGGGTATTCATAGCTTCACAGGAGATTTTTTTGTTTTGTTTAACCCTTTGGATTCAGGGTCTTACTCTGCACACAGAATTCCCATTGAAGTCAGTGTGACCAGCACTGAAAGCCCATCTCTTCACTTACCTGGCTGCAAAGTGTAAGGTACCACCCTGAAGTCTGTGAGTTACAGGAGCTTATGTAGAGAGTAGGTAGGAATGTGGGTAGAAGTGGGATTCCTGGGACCATTAGAAATATGCCATAATAATTCTTCTTAAAAGCAGACTTCCAGTATTTGCGTACTTATGCAAGGTCAGATGTACGATAGTGAAGGAAAGGTCTTGCTACTATGGACAAACTACTGTAAAGTGCTGTAGTTTCTTCAATATGTCAGATAAGGGTTCTGGTGGTTTGCTTCCAGCACTGTGTGTAGTTAGATTAAGGCATGTCTCTCATTTGGCAATGGTGTGTGAAATTGTTCATGATAACCTCTGCAGGGACTTCATAACTGCTGCAACTTACAGGATTCTATTGAGTTCCCAGGGAAATTTACTGCCTTCAGAGTCGTTTTGCTGAGGTGTTCATGTGACAAAAGATGTATTTTTTACATTCCCACCCCCATGTGAACATCTTTGTCACTATAACAATGGAATATAGAAGTCTCTGTTCATTCTGTAATCAGTGTAATTTATTTGTGTGACAAAAACCAATGCTGATTTATAATGTTGAGTATCTGAAATTTTTCTTTTGTACAAATATTATAGAGTTTCAATTAACTGTAATAACTCTACCGTTGCTTCCCCTCTTTCATTTCCTTTGGCATCTGTCCTCTTCCTTCTCCCCTGTGGAAAGCAAACACACATATCAAGAAACATAAGTGGTAGTTTTTAGACATGGGGCAGAGACTTCTGTGTCACAGAGCTCTGACACTTCCAGTAGAAGTTCTCCTGTAGTTGTTTACATCATGAATGTTCCTTTTGTAAGAGCACCTAAACAGGAGTGGGTTTGTGTGTGTGTGTGTCAAAACATAGAACAGTATTTAGATTAAAATAAGAGAAAAAGTAAAAGAATAAAGAACATCACAGACTTATAGTACACAAGGGTGCAACTATCAGTATTTCCCAAAGAGTAAGTTTGAGGTAATCGGATAAAAAACATTTTAATAATTTTCTGGAAGTGCAACGTAAGCAAATACTTCTGTATGAATACCCACCAACTCTCCCCACCCCACATGGTATCTCTGATAATGAAACAAAAATATTGGTTTTTAAAGGCTCTTCCCAAGCACAGACCTCGTGACTCAGTACTTCAGTGTTTTACCAGCTTGTGTTTGTTCAAACGTGAAGCAGATTATGGTGTAGTTCTGTGACATCTTACTGTCTTTTATAGAGACTGAACTTGATCTGCATGTGCAATATCCCTCACATCCATGACTCTGTGAAAGACCAAACAGGAAATTGCTAATAGAAAGTTTGAAGGACAGCAATGCACATATAAATGAAATTACTTTTTTTACTGGACAATTAAGGCTGAATAAATACATTGAACTCCTTTTGGAAACAACAGGTAAAGAAATTATTTTATAACAAATACTACCCTACCTTATATGCAGAAATACAAGACAATTTGGCTTTAAATGCACATATAAATATATTAACCCAAAGCTAGCAATACTTTAATGTTTTTGATAAAGTCTTTCAGGGGTGATAAAATCCATATTTCACCACAATTTCATATTTTTGTCATTTGATCCTAAGCCCTGTCTAGATAGTTGCAGCCTTTAGTCATGTTTACCATGTTCAGGTTCTGCTTGGTTGTTGAAGGGGTGAGCAACAGGCAGTGTCCCTGCAGGCTGCTGACTGGGTACACACCTGAAGACACCTCCAGAAACGGTTGAGAGGCAGTGGTAGGAAGCAATGCATGGTGAAGTGATGGGAGATTAACTAACAAATACAGGCAGGGCTGTCTATCCAAGGACTTATATACTTGTAAAGGAAGGCTCAAAAGTGGGTTAACAGATTTTGCTCCAATGACGTTGTTTTCTTTGCTTGAAAATTTTGCTTGAAAATCTTTGCTTGTCACAAGTTTCTCATTAAATATTTCATTTCGGTGGTATTAATATAAGTTTGATTTATCTGCAGTTTTGTATTGCTAAAGAATTTCCAAGTGTTCTATTTCTTTGCTGAGGAAGAATTTTTCTTTTGAAAATTGATTTTCACTGGCTTGGAAATAACACTGGAAACAGTGTATTTATAATATTCAAAGTGTATAATTCAATCAGATTATAAATTTTTATTATATTCAGAAATACATGAGCTTATTAGTTGCATATAATGAAATGTGTTTCTCCCTTGGTTTAGGTAGAAATAAAACTGGATTACTTAAAAATCGAATTAGAGCAGAAAATAGAAACAATGAAACAATATCAAGAGGTGTGGGTAAATAAATTGAAGTACATAGTGGGAATGATTTTCTTTCTATGAAGAAAATGTCAATATAATAGTCTCAATGGAGAAAATTAATTGTGTTTCATTTAATTGATTTTAATATTAATAGAAAGATCTAATTGAAAAGCTTCAAAAGAAAAAAAGCCAGCTGAAAGAAGATTGTGTAGAAAGAAAAGAAAGTGTTTCAACAAACATAAAACTTTCCTTTTAAAAGACTATTAAAACCAGCAACAATCGTATGCTCTTCATATTTTGTTTAAATCTCTTTTCAAGGACCTTAAAAATCTAAAATGTTGCTCTAAAAATGAAGAATATTTTCATTTATTCAGGAACTTCATTCTGTTCAGCTTAGTTTTGCAGATTTTTTTTCTTTTGTATGAAAGTACTATGAAGATGATGTAAAAAAACTATAAAATCAAAAGAGAAAACAGAAAATTTTTTTTTTTAGGAATATTGAATTGTAACAAATGCCTATAAAAGATGCATATCACTACAGGAAAGAGAGTATTGTTTATTATGCCTGCCATTTTCTGAATCATCAGAGGGCCTATGCCCCTTAAATCGTATTATCTGCAACATTTGCACATCGATCAGTCATGTCCAGAGAATGCTTTGGTATACAAGTTGGAAAGATAATTTTCTACTGCTTTTTTATTAATCCTTGAATGATATCCTGTTACTTGTTATTATTCCGTCAGAACAAATCCTTCATCTATTATTGATGCCAATAGAATTTCTACCCTTTGTAGACTTCTTCTCTAGAATTTGAAAGAATATGTGCCTAGCTTGCAACACCCCTAATTATTAGATAATGGTTAGGGAATATAGTGCTGCCAGAATGCTGCAATAATGCGCTGGTTGAAGCTACAGGAATAAGGACAATGGCACTTGGGTTCGGACAATAATTACAAATCTGAAAAATAAATTTATTGCTAACAGATATTTCTGCTAATTCATCTGAAAGACACTTCATGAGTTGGAGTTTTAAATGTATTTCTTCATCTATTTTTCCTGGAGTGCTTGAAGTAAGCCTGTGATTTCTTTTGGGCACTATTTTTTAAAGCTTGACCAGAAAGACAGGCAGATATTAACCACAGTTTTTGTAGGGTAAAAAATAATAACATAATAAAATTACTTTTACCAAAAAGATCTATTTGACTACACAATGTTTTCTGTCTTATTTTACTTATCTACCACCTTTTGTTTAAAACCACATGCAACAATATTTTGTTTGATTTTTGAGGGGGAAATGTTAGACTAACACATATGAAATCAAATACCTCAAAAAACTACTATGTCTAAAACACATGTTTCTGAGAAAGATATGGCACCACTAGAATAACTTTATGACAATAACAGTGGCAGCTTTACAATGGGACTTAAAGGTCTTTTTCCACCTAAATGATTCTACGATTCTACATCTTGACCAGGTCACATATGCAGTTGCTGATTCTAACACAAAGAATGCCTGGTGGCGCTGTGGATGGTTCCATTATTAGAAAAATATGTAGGGAATATTTTTCTCTGTAGCAAGGCAGTTTATTCTCTGCATTATATTACAAGGATATGGATCTCTCATCACTGAGAAATCCTCCTTACAGGTGATTTAACTGCATATTTAAATCTTGCCTCTTTGTACAAAGAAATTGGAAGTACTTCTACATATCACAGAGCAAATGCTTAAATTCATCAGTCAGCTTTTGTTCAGTTCCTGCTCAGGCATATCTTGTGTTTAAATTGATTTTGTTAAATAAGTGACTAGAATTGACTACAGAATTCAAGATAGTTCTATCCCAGAGTGAATTTCAGCTTGGAATGCTCTTAAATTAAAGTAAAACTGGTTAAATGACATCACAGATGATGGGATTTTGATATCATTCCTGCAAAATGAAAGTTTGCACCAATATGAAACAATGGTTGTAAAATAAAACTCTGTTCCACATGTCTGAGTTAGATAAAAATACACTTTTTTATCCCCCAAAGTGAAAGTAGTTTTTCCAAAGAAAACATAAGCCATAAACAACAGGAAAAAAATCCTGTACTTATCTGCTTCTACTGAGTGAATGTCAACGCCCAGTGAACCTGTTGATTCTTTTACATTTCTGTGTTTAATGTAATGACAAATGAAGGATAAGACTAAATACATTTCATTACTGATGAGAAAAGATACTGGAATTTTGCCAAAATGAAAGAGAACATAAATTAAGAAATGAACATATAAACCCAAACCAAACTATGATAATTTTCTTTCTTTTAGTGATGCTCTGTGAATCTGTGGTGATGTCATAAAGTCATTATGCAGCCTGTAATGTGATGTGCTGGGATACTAACCTCCACCCCCACCCACTTTGTAACAGATTTGGTGGATGGAGAATGAATGGACAAAATTAATTACAAAATAATAGCCTTAATAGTCTCACTTTAAAAGACTTGGTCCTCAAGACAATTGGTCCGCTATTTTCTTCCTAGCTTACCACTTCAGCTACCATTCAACCTCCAAACAATTTAAGACAGTGATATTTGAAGTTTGAATTGCTCCTACAAATATGGCTTCAAAGAAAATGTAGTGGCGATATCCAAAGCAAGTAGCAGGAATACAGCTGGAACGCTTGATGTTCAGAGAAGGAAATAGTATGGTGCATTTGGTCAAATTAAAACACTGGAAACGTTGCATTTTACAGTAGTAGGACTTTGAGATAGAACTGATACTTCAGAGGTTTCTAACCAGATCAAAGTTTTCTAAACCAAGCAGGATTTAATTGTTTTTAATCAACTGGAGAATGACTGCACTTGCTTTTAACAGGTGTTTCTTATGTTATTGCCCTGCAGGGAGGGATGGGTTAAAAGCTGAAGACTTGCAAGTGGGATTGTAAGTATGCTCAAGTGACCTTGTAGCTGGGAATAACCCTTGATAAACAGATGTGGTCAGCAGGCTGGTGATCGTCTAGCAGGAATTGAGTTTATGGTGCCTGCATTTTCAACTCTGCCATGGTGCATCTTTAGGATCCCATGGTTAGCATGATAATGGCAATAAATTCACTCTCTGTGAAGAGGTTGCCTGTCTATGCTGACTTACACACACGCCTGATATAGTTTTATGCCTTTATTTTCATTTACATAAAGCACTAGCATAAATACTGTAGATTTCAAAAAAGACATTGAAATTTAGGGATTTTTCCACACAAAAATTCCATTTTTTTGAAAAAGCTGTTTTTTTGCTGGAGGAAGCTATGACCTGTGACTTTATTTGATTAGAATAGACTATGTCAGCTTATACATAATTTCCAACAGTGGTCTATCTGAAGTGCTGGATTTAGACTGAGATGCAGATGGTGTATTTTGCAAGAGATAGGTCTACTCACTTTAGGTTTAATTGTAAATGTTTTATTTCTTAGGAATCTGAGATGTTCAGCCTTTGCTTTAGCCCACAGCACAAATGCAAAAGAAATATGTTTAGCTCTGCATAATGCCCAGCTAACCCATACTGACCTGGAAAATGTAATGCTCAAAAGCAAACATTCATGTTTAGACTAGCAGTATGTGTGCATTAGTAATATTGGTATGGATAGTATGAATCTTACTCCAAGAAAACATCTTGAAATTGGAGAGAATTAACCTGGATGTATTTAGTAACAAACATAATTGTCAGGATCCTCTTATAAAAGCCCAATCTAACTATTCTATTCCTGTACCTTCAAGGAACAGATGAGAATGAATCCAACATCCAGCTACACAGTGTTTAGAAAGTAGTCAGGGATGTTGAAATTGATTCGGTCAGGTGTAATAGAAGAGAAGAATTGCAGAAAATTAAATGATTGGTCAAACAATCAGGTCTGCTTAGCCGGTTTTCATGATGCAGACTGGATCCAAAAAAAAATCATTTTACACTGGAAAGGTACAAAATCTTAAAAATATATGCCACTGAACTAAATCTGTGGTGTACTGTTGCATTATCATGAGCTGCAGCTGCCAGAAATCTACCAGATTACATTACAAGAAGGTATGCATGGACATGTATGTAAAAACAATGTTTATTTGCCATTTCTGTAATGTGCAGCATTAAATAGGCAATGTTTTAATAGTCTATAGCAATGTTTAATTAAATAGTCAGTCCATTCAGTTGCTCCATTTGAAAGGCAAAATAACAATTGAAACAAATGTTCTCTATTTGTTCTAACATCTGTTTGCTGTTTCAGAGAGAATAAAAATAGACAAGGAAAAAATGCTTTGATCTGTAGAGTCCTGTTATGAACATGACTGCTGAAATAATACCATAACAGTGTTAATATTTCACCTATTACAACTCAAAACACTACTTATGCTTTGGAATAATTTCCTCCTTCTGAATATATTGGAAAAAGCTACACAAGACTGAAAGGTTTAACATAGGTTTGTCAGGGATACACTAATTTTTCTTTGAGTTTTAGAAGTTTGTGGAGGGGAATAAGGAAAAAAAAAAGAAAAGAAAAAAATCCATAAGGGTTTTTTTGAACTGAACAGAAATATTCCTCACTGGATTCGAGCTGGACTATATACTTCAATCTATGCAGGTTATCTAAGGCAGACTTGGCCCATGACTCATGTTTGATGGAAGATTAGGAAGCAACTCAGAATTTACCACTGAACTAAATAAAGAAGCTATACATTATGCATCTAGGGCTCAAAAAGGGAGCAAGAAGATGTTAGACATCAAAGGGGAAAAGAATCCAGTTATCTAATCGTCTAAAAGATGAATCTGTGTGTTGCATGTCAAGCATGTTAGAGAGATGTCACTAAAGTAGCTCAGAAGTGCATTTTTGCTTTATTCTCATGTGACATTGCCTGAAATATTACTGAAGTGTGAAATATTAATAATGTTACCTTCATGATGTCCATTTTAGACAAGATTGCAAGGGAAGGATAGAAAGCATTCTCCTAGTGTTTCTAATCAGGAATTTAGGAGTGGCTATTTTACATTTTACATGTTCTTTTAGCCCAGCATAATGTCCTGTGTGGGTTTTTTAGGTTTTTGGCTTGAGAAGACTCCCCAGTCAACTGTTTGTTCTGCACAAGCAGAACTAGTAGATTAAACACAGTCTGGGGCCAAGATATGTGTGTGTATTCTGCAAAGCTGAAGACAGGCTCCTTCCCTTTCCTCCATACAGAGCCGTGGCAGACTGGATTTTTGTTGCAGCAAGGGCTTCTCTGTGGCCCCTGCCTCTGCCTCTGCTGACATTTGTTGCTGGGAGATGTTTAAGATAGGGACATGGGGTCAGGCTAACCACAAATGACTGAGGATAAAAGGACTGCGGGTTTACCCTCTTTAAAACTAATTTTCTGGCTCTGTATCTTGGAGACAGATATCTTGGAGACCTTGGAAACTCTTATCTTTTAAGACTCTATACTGAGCCTAACACAAGGATGCTGAAGAAAAGTGTTTTCACAGGGTTTCAAGATTAATTTCCTTAAGCTTAATTAAAGTTCTAAAACATCTAAGTAAGTAAACCTGGCATCTAGACTCCTGCAGAACATGCAGAAATGCCAGACTAATAATACTCTTCTGATCACTTTCAGCACTTTCAGAACATTTCTGGGTTTTTTCAGTCTACGTCTACCCCGCACCCAGTGAAAAATCACCTGAAATGCCTTTAGATAAGTCTTCTGTATTCCAGATGATTTGGTTTACCTCTGTTCTTCAAATATTTCTCAGACATTACAGTTGGTATCACTCTAATTATCATTCCCTCTAAACAGTTTTCCAAAGCACCATTTCATGTATGGTAAATTGAATGAACAAGTAGATTTTCAGGTGTTCCAGCCAAAAACTTTACCATCCCTGGATGGGAATTTTCTATGAATCTAAACATTTCACTCTAGTCCTGAAGAATGTACCTCTCTTGCCTTGAATTGGTGCAGTTCTCTGAAAGATTTCTGTACACAATATTATACAAATTCATTAAATTTCAGGTTTGTGGCTTACAGACAGAGAAAATAAGGCTAGCAAAGAGTGAAGCCAAGAAAAAAGTCCCACAGGGTAGCAATTTGGAAAGATTGCTAAATGGCCTCATTATCTGCTATAGTTGTAGCTAACCAGACAATTGGATGCAGTTTCCATGGTGGCTTAAAACCACGAGAAAAAGGTTGGCTAGTGATGGGGATGGAGATTTTGCACACCAATTGCAGGCCTATAGAAATAGGAATGCTGTTGGCCATCAGAAGGGAGCTTGTAGCATCCAGAAAGGAAAAAGTGTTCCAAAAACAGGAAAAAGTGAGCCAAGGCATCATTTTCTTCTAAGGGAAAGGTGGATACAATAGTCCTGGCAGGGAAGAAGCCCAGCCTAAAGACAGCCACTGGCCCACCCAATGCAGGAATTAGAATTGCTACCTTTGAGAGCAGCCAGCTGCAGGAAAGAGGGGATAAGCTTCACTAAAAGCACCATTTCAGCAAAAGGCTAACTCAAGGGTCAGAGAAAAGCAAGAGAACCTGTCTGAGCCCCTTTGTCAGAGTAATTATCAGTACAGGTTCCTCCTGAAGGACTTTGTCCCAGGTGTGGACAAAGAACCCCTGGCAGTGTTGAAGCGTGAAAATGGAGAAGGTTTGCATTAATGTCTCATGTCCTTCAGCAGTCTGTCATCAGATATTTGTCTCCAATTTCAGGACATCTGTGGCTTGAGAAAATGCCACCTGTTCTGCACAGGGCAGATCCTATTTTCACTCTCACTGGGACAATTCTAAGAGCTTGGAACAGTGATTTCTGCCTAACTTTTAACTCCCAGGGGCTTTTTTTAAATTTGCAGGTTTTTTTCTTTCTTTCTTTACTATCCAGGTCTATTTAGTAAGGAGAGCTACTGCCAACAGATGGATCACAAAAGCTTATGTGCCTTCTAATGAAACCAATCCTTCTAATTTACTTTTCCCTGCAGAATGCTTTTATGTTTTCCTCATTTCTTTAGAGGGCAACTCTCAAAATAATCTGTTTGACCATGTTCCCAGGGTGGTATTTGTGATATAATAAAACATAAACATAAAAAAAGATAGCCATGCTTAGTTTAAAAGTCAGACAGGTTTCACAGGTGTTGCTGAAGAGCCTTCAATTATGTAGAAGTGACACAATAGCATCACAATTACTGTTACCTTGGATGAATATTCATGAATGGATTAGATTTCTAGTAGTACTGAGTGAAATTCAAAAGGTCTAGAGTTAAGTTTTGATGCAGAGAAGTATTCAAATGTTTGGATGCTTATCTGCAGCAAATAACTTTTATCGAGGTATGAATGTGAGAGGTCTGAAATCAGTGCAAGTTTGACCTCTGACACAGAGAGCTAGGTTTAAGTCACTGTCTAATTTAAAAAATTGTCTGTAAAACATAAGAAAATAAATCCCTTAAAAAAATCCCTGTGAAGCACACTGCACCAGTTTTCAGGCCTTCACAGTGCTGTTGTTCGAAGCCCTGTTTTCACATTTCAAGCATAATGAAAACCAACCTTTGCCTACACCAGACTATCTTTAAACTATTTAATTAATTCAGTAAAGCATGGTGACTGAACATTAGCCAAAGGTTTTTAACTTCAGTCTTTGATATCAGACATATTCCTTTGATTTTGTGCAGAATTTTTCCAGAAGATCTTGAACCTTCTTTATTACCCTGGATTTTAAAGTGGCACAAACCTCTTCTAATTTTTTTTTCTAAAATAATTTCTTTTGTCAGACAGGAATTGATTCTTCTTCAAAAATCTGTGGAACAATAAAAAAACCCATTAATTATCTCAGTTCTGCAGCGTAAGAAAGTAGGAAGTTTAGAATTGTGTCCTACCTTTAAGTAAGTGATTAACATCCTAAAAAATTTAGATCTTCAGTCTCAAGATTACCAGCTGAAATCTCTTCTCTGGTGGCTTTTTGTCAGATTAGACATGTAAAGAGGAATTCACTGCTTAAAGGAGTGCATTAAACTTTCCAAACACACTGTGAATGAATGGGAAACTGGTTAGGGCTTTTTTGAATTGTGAATACTAAAGTGCACTCACTCTTGTGAGAATAAGATTTTTCAGTCCTTTAATCCATTGAAAAAAAAAAAAACCTCCAAACCTAAAATATAGGGCTTTTGTTCATGCACAGAGGGACAAATAAAAATTTGTGCAAATTGCTGGGGATAGAATCTGAATTTTCTTCCAGTACAGGAGTGTCACAGTTGTTTCACCTCAGTCAAAGGAACAGCTCTGAACTGACACACAAGAAAAGCGCAATGAGGATCTCACCCATGAAGAAAGATGCATTTTCAACCTGGGGAGCTGCAATAGGAACTGACAGCAATTTTCTCAGACGAAAATAGATAAACTCATTGAACTTTCTGTCACGGCTCCACTGTTTCAGCATTTACACATAGAATTTTGTTTTTCATTGGAAAAATATGAGATGCCCTAAAATGAAAAAATACCATCTCCCCAAAGAAAATGTAATATACTACACATGATCATAAACAGGAAAAAAATTATCAGGGTGTTTTTTGCTGTTTTGATGAGATGCTAGACTGACACAAAATTTCTGAAGTCTGTGCATCACAAGTCCAGTGAGGAAATCAAGCCCTATGACCCCTGAAGATCCTGTGCTCCTTGTAGAAATCCTTCAGCTAAGGAAGGGAAGTATTCATTTGTGCCACCCTTATGAATCTCAGCCTAAATAAATTTCCTTATAATTTCCAGCCTGCATAACATTTTTTCTACTGAGTCTTCCCTTCAAACAAGAACCATGACCTTTTCATGCCACGCCTTGAATTTATAGCTATAGATTTCATCTGAACGATTTATTTTACAGTTTCTTGGATACAGCAACACTATGATTGCTACACTTACCGTATTATGCTTTTTTTTTAAACACTAGGAATCTCTGCTATCCCACTTTTTCGTGCCAGTCTCTCTTAAGCTGAGCAAACGTTTCCCACTGTTCTTTACATTTCACCATATTTCCACACCCTGTCTTGAGAATTACATGTGTTCTGGGAGAGCCTAGTAAATTCTGAGATTCTCCTATGGGATGTGAAAGGGCTCCACTCCTCCAGGGCTGAGGGAGAGATTCCACAGCTCGCATTTCTCTGATGCATTCACTGGAGTCACTGTTTTTTCCTGAATAATTTATAAGTTAGGTGAAGGTAATATTTGGCTGAATTCTCTGAATAAGGAGCAAAAATTGTCAAAAAGTGATTTGAGAGGGTTTTGATGTTTTTGTTTTGTTGTTTTGGTGTTTTTTGTCATGGGTTTTGTTTGTTAAGAAGGAACAGGAATCGAGGCTATAGAAATGAAAATATTTTCTAAATTGAAGTATACGTGAGTGGGTGAACTCACAGAGGAAATCTAGAATTCTGTATCTGAATTTCTAATTTTATCTGTCGTGGATCCCTTCTGATATTTGTGCCCCTGGAGATTCCTGTGATAGAGCAAAATGGAACTGTCTTTCAATCCTGTGGTCCTGAATATTTATCACAACAAGTTAAAGGTCCAGTGCATTTTTCAGTAATAATGCTTTATACATTCTACACATAGGCTTGTTTTCCTATTGAAAGAGAAGTCACACTTCTTTTTTTCTGAAGAAAATATCTGATTATATAACATTTATTAATTAATATTAGGTACACAGTGCCTGTTGATATTTAAAGCAATCAGATCTTCAAGGAAAAATCCCTCCTACCTGTTGGTGCAACTACACCTAAGAGAGACATACACAGTGCTTCTTTAGCAGGCAGAATTCTGATAAAAATCCCAGTTTTGATGAAGCAGTGAGGAATATGGGGGTTTTCTAAAGCCCAGCTCCTAGCTGTAATACCCTCTGCTGACTGTCAGGAAGATTGGTCTTCTTTGTCTTACTACAAGACATTTTTAAGAAAGGCAGGGGAGTAGGAAGAGAGTGGTTTCATGTTCCATAAGCTTTGCTTTCTTTCCCATTCAAAGTAAAATGGAGACCTTAAAAATCATGGAACCAATACCAAACTAACTCCAAGACCAAGATATTACAGCTGGAGAGCAGTCAATGACTTCTAGGACAGAGAATATGAATATGGATCTCCTATATTGTGTTATTTCCAAGTTATAGGTAAGAATGCACTTCCTGTCTCCTCTCACTTCAGAAACTCTGCTGGGATCTCAGGAACTCAAGGAAATATCTGTTGAAAAGAATTAGCTTCGATGTCACATAAAAAATATTTAATTGAAAGGAAAAAAAAAGCTGATGTCATTCAAATTAGTCTCAAGAGACCCTCAGCATGTTAAAGAAACAAAACAAAACTCCATAAAACAACTAAACTACAAGAAACCACATAACCTAAGAACACAGGTAATAGGAAATTGCTTGGAAAGACTGTGTTTGATGCAGGCTCACAGTAAAGGGATACTCTTTCTGGAGTAGTTGTTTAGGTTTCTAACTTCTCAGTCACATCTCTTCATATTGAGCAGAGAATACAAAATATGGTACAGTTGTCTTTGTACATATCCAGATCTTTGTACAAATCCAGTTTCTGGACCCTAACAAAGAGGAAGGGATGCAACACTAAGGACATGGAGTGACTCTAAAGAGAAGTCAAGGCAATTTTCCTTTCGCTTCAGGAAGCAGCTTGTCAAAGCACAGCTCTGGGGTGTGCTCACAACTCATAACACCAACCATATTTCTACACTTCATGCTGCTGGACTCTAACAAGGGACTGAAGGACCTAGATTACTGAGATCTCAAAGTGCTTTTAAAAAGCAGTGACAGGGAGACTTTTGAGTTACTTAAGTCTTTTATAAACCCCAGCTCTGCACCTGATGCTCTTTAAATACATGAACACAATGCATTATACGCATATAGATGTGTCCTTATATATATTTTAATGTAGAACAATGAAAAAAGGAATATAAAGTAATAGCAAATCTCCAGCCTAGAGGTTAATTATTCATTTTTGTTCAAGAGAGAAAAAAGCAGTAATGAGCTTTCATATTTGAATATTTTGCACTGTGCTTCTGTATCCTCAGCCTGACACTGCAAGGAAATGCTTATGCAAGTACATTAAATTTTAATGGTAATTGAACACTATTTTTCCTTGGTTACATGTTTTAAATTAATATGTAATTTCACTGGAGGCTAAGCAAAGATATCTCTTCATGTACCTTGGTGCACTCGGGCTAAGTGGTAGGGGACACCAAACAGTAGATAGGACAACTTTTCAGGAGTGGAGTCTAGTCTCTTAAACAGAGTCCATTAGAGGTGCAATACAAGATATTTCTTAGAAATAAATACAACTTTCAACACAGAATTAAATCATAAGAAGAAGATTTTGAGAATATAATGTATATTTTCTTTATTTTTTAATGTTTTCATTTCCAAACACAGTAATATGCTTTCACAGCTGTTATTCCTGTCTTAGGAAGTAAAAATATCATTATAAATTCCTGAAAGAGTAATGCCAGATTAACCCTTGGGATCACTTCCACCTAGATGAAGATCCTGAACAGAACCTCATTAAAACTCCATATGTACTTTGTGTGTTTGCATGCAATAGCCACACAAGATACATATCAAAACACAGCTATTTTGGTACATTTACTGGACACAACTGCAAGGAAGAAATGGGGAATGACTACAACAATTTTGGGAAATAAACCCCTGTAAACTTCTTGCAGAGGGGTTCTTTGTTCATGTTTTTCCACATGAACAAAGTCATGGATGGCCAGCACTTCACACCCTCTCCCCTACACACCCTGCCATTGTAACTGATAGAAGAATTCAGTCAATTGCTTTTTGAGTATTAGACATAATGAACTGTGTTTTCTTGCTTTGGATCAGAGGTTTTTTTTCTTTCTGCTGACACTTAATATCCATGTATATTAGAGAACAGAGCTAGGGTAATCTCTTGGGCAATTTACTCTGTCTACCTGCGCTACTAAAATTTGGTTTTCATAATTTCCTACACAATCCCCATTAATTTACCCATTAGATTACATTCAAGGATACTGATTCTGTACCTTCCTTCATGTGACTTAATTATGAGGTATTATTTATAATGCTGCTTCACTATCTGTAGCATAGTACAATCAAAGCAGGAGCACAGCACGGCCACAGAAAGCCCTAACAAACCCAGCAGGTACCGACGCTGCCTCAGCACAGCAGGAGAAATGCAGGGTGCCCACATGCTGTGCTGGTTTGAACCTACTCTTGTCCCAGGCTGTGAAGTTTAGGCACACAGCTTTGTAGCTTCAGACAACAGCTTGATCAGCTAGCCTTGATTTTATTTTGTTTGGGTTTTTTCCACATCTGCAAAATTTTCATAATCTAATTGTCTCTTTTATCCTGGGTTAAAACACAGGGCACGGGCCAAAAACAAAACCTACTGATAGGCTACATCCCAGGTGCACAAAAATGTGAGGATATGTCAAGATGTGCAGCGATCAAACATTCCCCTGATCAGGGGTTGGGAATACTCCACCAGACACAAAACTGTCTCTCTCCACAGAGGCATCCTGAAGTCCAGCCTGCCTCCCTCCTCAGATCTTGGGTGTCAGCCTGTAGCTGGCTCATATTTGATCAAGGTGCTTCTCTAGACCTGGGATCCCTTTTCTGACACCAAGCCCCATGACATGCTCATGGTAAAGCACCAAGACAAAATGTATGTTTTTTATAGCTATGTTTGAGGCCCGATTGATTCCTAGGTGATAAGAGTAAAATTCAGGGAATTCCCTCTTGCCAAATTATCTGAATTCCCTACATATATATCACTATCATATTTTTCCACCTATTGTGCCTGTGAAAATAAGGTTAAAATTCCTTTCTTTAGCTCTTTAAACAGCAGTAATAAGTCCTATCACAGTGAAAATATGATGGACTGCTGACAAGGCCAGAAGCCTTTTTAACTTTGGAGACTATCTGCTCAGGAATCAGTTTGAGAGATGTGTGGAGACTTGTTGAAGATCTAAGTCATCTGTTTCGAACTCAAGCAGCCCTAAGGTAGGCTTGAGATTGTCTGTTGTGGAGAGCGAAGAAATAGGGACAGAAAAACAACTAGACTTAACAGCAAGTAGGGAGGGGGCAAGGAATACACAATAATATACTTGGATCCAGATCTAGGAATAACTTTATCATTGAGGACAGATTTCAGATTAAGGTCTCCATTCTTCAGAGGAGTTACTTTCGCTAACTTTATCTAAGAATTTGTGCTTTCAGGCAATGATTTGCACATGAGTTGTGTACCACTGATGAAGCCAGTGTTGATACACTAGAACTGTCTAAAAACCTCATAGCCATTATGACACTTGTCTGTGTTTACATCAGCATAAACTTGTTCCCAATTATCTTGCAGAATTTCTCATTACCTTACAGACTCAACAATCTCAAACGTGACTTTAATTACCTTTCCCCATAGTTCGGAATTAAGGAAATATATAAGTAATAAGATTAGATGATGATTCCTTGTTTCTGACATCTCCCTCTGGCATTTCTTACCTTTTTATAAGTGCTTTTCAGGTTTAACTAGTAATTATTCTAAATGCTTAGGAGTTTTGAAATGCCTGGGCTCAGCATTCCCTCAGTTTATTTGCTCATCCAGACCTCACAAGCTGTATTGTTTATAAGCATTTAAATAATTAAAGTTTGAACCTGCAGGGCTTTTCTTGCTGATTTTTGAAAAGAAGGATAACTTACTGAGAAATCAACTTTAATTGCATTATCTTAAATGGAAAAATGATTTGTTAATGTGCATTACCAGATTTTATTTGGCAACAAAAATTCTTTCAGTGAAAAGATTGTGTTGACTGATTGAACTAGGCACACTACAACAAAGATTAATAACTTCAGAAGCAGATAATATAATCATCTAACATTATTGACACAACAGCTTTCATGCTTTGTTGATACTAAAGGGACAAATGTAAACTCAGCAGTCTCAGCTATCATTATATTGTGATATTTTTGTCAGACAGAATTGCACTATTATTTTGGCATCACCTACATCAACCTAGAAACTCGGGTAATTAGACTTCAAATGTGTTTCACTGAAATCTCAGCTGAAAATCTAATCCTGTGGGGTTTTGTGAAAGCCCATTACATTTTATAAATTCATCGCCGTGTTTAGCTAACGTCATCATGCCTATGGTAAAACGTAAACTGAGGCTTCTCTAGAGTTCATTTTATGAAATGCCATTTTCGGTCTACCCTATTGCTGAAAGGGAACAGATGGACAGGAATCATATATCTTAGCAGACGTCAACTCCTGGAAAATTAATAGCGAGAGTGTTTTTCCTGGTACTCTGTCACTTCATTGGAGGAGAGACCAAGTATTGTCATACTATGTTTTAAGGAGATATAAAACCAGAAAAAGGTGCACTTTTGCAAATGCCTATGCTGGGGATTAGAGGGCAACATGGAAAAAAAGCCACACCCCACCCACCCA